>JAANDH010000669.1:2939-160947 GCA_011799765.1 Nymphaea thermarum | reverse complement strand
TGATGTCTTGTTTTTGTTAGGCATCAATTATACAGTTGGGGCATTTTTGTTACACATAGGTGTGATTTTGTATGAACTGAAAGGATTGCATTAATGAAAGTTCGCCCCATTGTTTTGAATTGCTTGGTTCATTGGCTCATCGTCTTTTCGAATTGTAGTGTAGTCACGCCTCGATGCTTTATGTTTAGAAAAAAAAAAATGTTTGAGTGTCAAAAGGTCGGGGTGTGACAGACCTCCCTCTCTGTTTTAGGTTTTTGTCTTAAGCACACAAAACCCAGCTTCGGTAGTAATCTCATTCATTTCTTGGGGTTTTAATTCCCCTTAAGGTATATTATATATATATATATATAATATATATGTGTGTGTGTGTGTGTGTTCTTGTGCGAGTGGGTGGGTTTATTACATGACCTAACTAGTGACCCAACCCATGAACTCCCTGTAAGTGCTGAAACAGAAACAGAACTAAAAAACGTAAAGACATTAGCAAGGCGGTGTTAGGCCTGCGCCTAACAATTCCACCCCCCCCCCCTCCCCCATCTTTCAAAAACACCTTGTTCTCAAGGTGAGAAAGTTGGAATGTGCCTGACAATCTCCTCTGCAGGCTCCCAGGTTGTTGGCATGTCTTCATTTGTGACTCCATTCAATTAGCCATTCAGTGGTACAGGAACCGTTGTTGTGGCTGTTCTTGAGAATGCCCAGACATCTGAAGGGTTGAGGTGTGGTCTGGTCCTTAACAATGGGAAGAGAAGCTACTGCATCCTGAGTGGTTGAATGGGAGCAAACCTTTGAGACGTGGAAGACAGGATGAATGTTACTTCCTTCAAGGAGCTGCAGTTCATAGGCTAAAGAGTTCCAAACTTCCTGACGATCTTATAAGGTCCGATGTAAGAGGGGCCAGCTTATTGTATCCTTTGGGTAGGCAAAACCCTGCACCGTGAGTGGGTCTGTGCAATTATACCCCATCAAATTCTTCAAAGTGCTACTCGTGATGTCTGCGGTTGTATTGGAGGACCATTTGATTGTGAGCTGCCGCTAGGTGCTCCTTTAAGTCCTTAAGGACTGCATCTCGACACCTGAGTCGAGTGTCGACCTCTTGTTCCTTGGCAATCCGTAGCTGGTAACGACAAACGTCAGGAGGAGGCCTGCCATAGACAGCTTCGAAAGGGGTGGTTCTAGTGGATGAATGTCAGCTGGTATTGTAAGAAAACTCTGTCCATGGTAAGTGATCTACCCACAGTCAGAGTCGCAGCGCTGAAAACAACATAAGTATGTTTTGAAACAATGGTTTACAACCTCTGTTTGCCCATCTGTCTGCAGGTGTTAAGCGGTGCTCATCTGCACTGTTGTGCCCTGCATGCGGAAATACTCCTTCCAAAAGTTGCTGAGGAAGACGGGGTTCCTGTCGCCGGTTATCGTTTGTGGCCTTCCATGATGTTTTCCCACGTTCTTGTAGACAACAATGGCCACAGTCTTGGCGGTATAAGGATGAGACAGGGCAACGAAATGGGCATATTTTGAGAGGCGGTCTACCAAAACCATTGTTGAGGAAACGACGAAACGTGCTACTTTGGCTTTTAAAAGCGTTATGTATTTTGGAGTTTTATATGAGGCAGCTTTCAGAATTTTTAAATTTTGTTGGACTCTTTATGTAAAGGGTTAAACTTAACCCTAATCATTATTTAGTCTAATGAAAAGGAGCAGCCGACTGATTGAGGACTGCTACCTATTCTCTCTTCTCTCCTCTCGTTCCTCTCTTCTCTACCTCTCTACGAAACATGGTATCAGAGCGGAAGACCTAGGAGGCTAGGACCGTGCCATCTAGGGTTTCACGCGGCTCCCCATCTTCTCTTTTTCTCATCCCCTCATTCACAACAAGGTTGGACGTCTAAAGTTGTTGCTGCCTTCAAAGGATACTGTGGAATGTTTGGTGGAAGGGTTAATCACGTCTAACATGTAAAACGTGATTAACACCCTTATGTTGCTGTCGAAGTCGTAAGGTTGCTGAAAACTAAATCTGATGTCGTCGTTCAGATCTAGTTGTGGTGTATCAGATCTGATTCAGATTGCTGAAAAAGAATCAAATATGATGTCGTCGTTCAGATCTACATGTTGCCGTGTACTAGATATTATTCAGGTGCTGTGATAAAGAGGTTCAGATCAGAGAAACTCTGATATGCCTAGTTGTGTGCTGCCCTTGAAGAAGTTTAGACCAGGTGAACTGATCTACTTGGTCGTGTGATGCCTGGTGGATCCTCTTAGTTTAAACATCGTTGAAGTTGTGCGAAGCAGACAGGTTGGTATTGAATCTTGCTGTCAAACCTGTGCACGTTGGCTGCTAGCAATCTGCATCTGGAAATTTGTGTAGTATTTCTATAGCAGTTGGTCTATCGTGGGGCTGCAGAGATTACAATTGCAGAGATTTTCTTCTCCATTGGTGATTGGCTTGATTTCTTTTTGTCAATACTTAGTCTACCGAGAACTTTTGAGATTTTATCATGGCTGCCAACAGATCTGAATCTGGAAATCAACACATAGAGGCAGGTGTTGAATACAAAGCTTTCTCCAATCCATTCACGCTTGGATCTACTATCAAACTTGATGGAACCAACTATGATGCATGGGCTAGAACCTTCATGTTGTCAGTCGTTGGACATGGGAAGAAATATATACTAGAAGAAGATGAACCAATTGAAAAGACTGGTAAATACGCACGGTGGGAGGAAGAAAACAGCATTATTAGTGTTTGGCTTATGAATAGCACTCAGCCTCACATTGCAGCAGGGCTTTGTTATTATAATACAGCCAAAGATATGTGGAATTTTTTTCGACAAACGTACTCTAAAGAGAAAAACATCAGCAAAATTTTACAGGTTCAACAAAAATTGTTACAAATGCAGCAAGGAGACATGGATTTGACGGAATACTTTACAAAGTTGAAGTTTACTTATGAAAAGATGAATTCCTTAAAACCGCCCTGTAAGCATTGTCTCAAATCTCACATGGAGCAAATGATTGTGGTTAAATTTCTTCCTGAACTATTTTCTGATTACTCTGCTCCCAAGGCACAAATGCTTACAGGTTCAAACTTTCATGATCTTGATGAGGCCTTCAATAGACTAAACAGATTGGTTGTTACTCTTCCTCCATCCTCAAACAACTCACAGCCTTTTGCCCTTGCTTCATTTGGAGGAGGAAGAAGTGGACTATACTCTTCCTGTGGTAGAGGAAGAGGTCAAGGTTCTGGAGGACGTAGGAGACTTCAGTGCACATATTGTGGTCATCTCGATCACATAGAGGATAGGTGCTGGAACAAAGTGGGTAAACCTAATTCATCCACTTCTTCGACTGTAACATCTTCATCTGGTTCTACTCCAAACACCTATGTCACACGGATATGTCAAAATGGGTCGAGTACCGGTGTCGACACACCGACACGGGGATACCGACACGGCGATACGGCTGGATACGTTTTGGATCGGGTCTGGGTCAGACCCGATCCAAAGCACTTTTATAACCCATTTTTTATCCCGCGTTTTGTTTTACGCCTTACCATTTACCCTCGACGGTCGATCTTCCCTCGACGCCCGACGGCTTCTGCGGCAGGCAGGCAGCGCAGTAAGGCAATGGCGGGCGACGGCGACCTCCGGCGATCGACGGCGACTTCCGGTGGCGTCCGGCGGCAGGCTGCAAGATAGGTAAGTGTTTTGTCTATTATTTTTTATAATAGAAGTTAGGGTTTCAACTTTGGGGATTTGGGGATTGTGCCGATTTGGGGATTTTGCCTTCAGTGTTGTTCATGATGCTAGACGATGATGAATATGTGCTAAGCGTCCTGTTCACTATTCGTTGTTGTTCATAATGTTCCTGTTCACTATTTTGCCGATTTGGGGATTTGGGGATATCTCGTTGTTGGTCCCCAGTTCTTTTGAGACTCGAACATACTTACATGAACAACAGAAGCATGCTGTAAAAGAATATAAATCTGAATTTGAAATTAAACTGAAAAGGTTCCAGACTTCCAGTATTCAGCCGTTGTTCATGTTTCTTTTAGGCTTTAAGTTTAACGAATTGCTTTTGTTCCTGTTCATTGTTCACTATTCAGTATTCAGCCTTCGTTCTGCTTTTGAATCTCTAAAGTTTTGTTGTATTGTTTTATTTCATAGATTTTATGTTCATTATACGTTTTTTCCATCTTTTCATGTTTTTTTATTTTTTTTTAATATAATATTCGCCGTGTCCGCGTATCCTAAAATTTTGAACTTGTTGTATCCCCGTACCCGTACCCCAGGATACCCGTATCGGTATCCGTGTGACATAGCCAAACACACAGTCTATCAATATAGCTTCGAAGCTGAATCCCACTGCTGCTTCAGTAGATGCTACATCTCTTAATTTAAGTCCAACTGAAATTGATCTAATTATGGAGCATAGATCTAATGCTACTTCTTCTACATCATCCGCATCTACAGTTGTCACAAGTTCAGCATACTCTGCAGGTAAAACTACCTCTAAAGGTTGTTGGATAATTGATTCTGGAGCCTCTAAACACTTTCGTGGAGATACTAGTGTTTCAAACCTGCAGAAATTTGATTCACCACAACATGTTCGGTTGACGGATGGAAGACTATCGCCAGTAGAAGGACATGGAGATGTTTATCTTTCTCCATCTTTACATGTTCATGATGTGTTATATACTCCTGAATTCCCGAAGAATTTGTTATCTGTAAGCAGAGTTATTTTTTACTCGGGTACTTGTGTATTTCAGGACCTATCGACTGGGAGGAAGATTGGTGGAGGCCATCAGATAGATGGAATATACATCTTGGATACATTCAATAAGGAGGCGTCATTCTTAGTAGATTCTTCTTCAAGTGCCTTCCAGTGGCATCTCAGATTGGGTCATCCATCATTTGCTAAACTTCGTCTGCTACGTCCTCAGATTTCTTCCACAACGTCCATTGAATGTGAAGCTTGTCAATTGGACAAGCATAGTCGCACTACTTTTCCATCGAGTCAAAGTCAGTCTAGTCAATGTATGTTTGATTTAGTTCACGTTGATGTTTGGGGGCCGAGTCGGGTTCCAAGTCGGTTGTCGTCTCGTTATTATCTTTCCACTGTTGATGATTTTTCTCGTGTCACTTGGGTGTTCTTGATGAAAGACAGAGTTGAAGCTCCTTGTATCTTGAAATCTTTCATATTGGAAACAAAAACTCAATTTAATTCCTGTGTCAAAGTTGTTCGCACTGACAATGCTCTCGAGTTCAAATCCTCTCACTTACTTGAATTCTATAAATCTCATGGTATTGTGCCACATTTTACATGCCCTCACACATCTCAACAAAATGGTGTAGTTGAAAGAAAACATCGCCATTTGTTGGATGTAACCCGCACAATCATGATTCATTTTCATATGCCTTCCAAATTTTGGGGAGATGCAATTTTGACCGTATGTTACCTAATAAATAGAATGTCATCTTCCATAGATGACAAAATCCAAATACAAATTCTCTACCCAAATAGAGCTTTATTTTCTTTACCCCCACGAATATTTGGGTGCACATGCTTTGTACATAAACTCGGTCCCAATCGAGATAAGCTAGCTGCTCAAGCAACTAAATGTGTGTTTGTGGGATACTCTAAAAATCAAAAGGAGTATCGATGCCTAGATCCTTTATCTAATCGATAGTTTGTCAGTGCCGATGTAACCTTTCTCGCGTCGTCTCCATTCTTTCTTGTAAGTCCTTCATATACAAAATCTAAGATGCCCTTTTCTGTTCCTCTCCCAATTCCTCCAATTCCACTTGAGTCTTTTCCTCTTTCATCATCACCCACATGTTCCACTCCCTCCATTCCACGGTTTAAAGATCCTCCTCTCACGTATTCAAGAAGGAATCCATCATCTAATGACCCTGCACCATCTTGCTCTCGGGAGGTAAGTAGATCTGAATTACATGACATGCCTGAGTGTTCCCTTGATGCTCATGTTTCTGATGACTTACCTATTGCATTGTGTAAAGGGACTAGACAATGCACTATTCATCCTCTTTCTAAGTTTGTTAGTACAGCTCATGTGGGAGATCATATGTGCAAATTTATTGATGCCTTGTCAGCTACATCCATTCATATTTCACATGCACAAGCTATGTTGGACTCTAAGTGGTACAAGGCTATGAAGGAGGAGATGGATTCTCTAATATTGTGTCACACTTGGGATCTCGTTGAACCTCCTTCTGGGGCAGATATTGTTGGCTCGAAATGGGTTTTTACTATCAAGTACAACTCAGATGGTACTGTTGAGCGCTACAAGGCACGCTTGGTAGCAAAAAGGTACACACAGACTTAGGGTGTTGACTTCTTTGAAACTTTCTCTCCTGTTGCACGTTTGGGCACTATAAGACTCATTATATCTGTTGCAGTTTATTATGGTTGGAACATGTACCAACTCGATGTTAAAAATGTCTTTCTGTATGGGGATTTAACTGAAGTGGTTTATATGCAGCAGCCACCCGGCTTTGAGAAACAGGGAGAGTGTACCAAGGTATGTTTGTTAAAGAATGCTATATATGGTTTGAAACAGAGTCCTAGAGCATGGTTTCAGAAGTTGTGTGACGTTGTGTCTAAGTTTGAGTTTCAGAGATCGCCTTTAGATCATTCATTGTTCATAAAAAGGACATCAAGAGGTATGGTTGTTATGGTGATATATGTGGATGATATTATTTTAACTGGTGACAATGAACAAGAAATACAAGACACAAAGAAGTATTTACAACAGCATTATGTTACTAAAGATCTTGGCTCTCTACGTTACTTCTCGGGGATAGAAGTGGCAAGAAGTAAAGAAGGTCTAGTTCTTTCTCAAAGGAAATGTGTTCTTGATTTGCTACACGAAACGGGTATGACAGGAACTAAACCAGCTTCTATTCCTATGAATTCTCGCACTCATTTATATGATGATGAATCTGAACCTGTTGATAGCAAATCAGATCGGTCTCTCATTGGAAAGCTATTATATGTAACTGTAGAAACACAAACCAAGAAGAGGGAGAAGAGAAGACGAACACACGATGTGCGTGGAAAAACCTCAAACGAGGAAAAAACCACGGGAAGCTCTACCTAGGTGCACAACCGCAACCCTAGGAGAAAGAAAATATATTTCACTTAATCAACAAGTACACCATACGTGACAATATAAAGAGGGAGAGAGAGGAGAAGCCGCCTAGGGTACCGAGCCAGCCTTGGTACCCGCACCCCAGATAACTGGGTCCAGATATGGACCTGGTTCCTATAACAACATATTCTAACACTCCCCCTCAAGCTTGGCATACATGTCAAACATGTCAAGCTTGCTAACATTCTTTTCAAATGAAGAAGTACAAAGCCCTTTAGTTAAGACGTCAGCCACTTGATCTTCAGATTTCATGTATGGCAAAATTAGCTCCTTTGAGTCAATGTGTTCCCGAATAAAATGACGGTCAATCTCCACATGTTTGGTCCTGTCGTGAAGAATCGGATTATTGGCCAGATTAATCGCTGACTTGTTGTCACAGTACATTTTCATTCTATCTCTCAGTTCCATGCCAATATCAGTCAGAAGAATCTTCAACCACAGCATCTCTGTAACCCCTATTGCAACAGCTCTGTACTCAGCCTCAGCGCTAGACCTCGAATACACTTCTTGCCTCTTACTCCTCCAAACAACCAGGTTACCTCCAAGAAAGATACAATACCCTGTAGTGGACCTCCTTGTGTCCGTGCAACCTGCCCAATCTGCATCTGAGTAGCCTTCAATGGTAAGTTCATCTTGTTGGGTATACAGCAGCCCTTTTCCTGGGTTATTCTTAAGATATCCCAACACCCTTTCTGCACTCTTCCAGTGGCAATCAGTAGGAGCATGCATAAACTGACTAAGCACATTCACAGCATACGTGATATCAGGGCGAGTAAGGGTAAGATAGATAAGCTTACCAACAAGTCTCTGATATCGCCATTTTCCTTCCTCATTCAGAACAGTGCCCGTCTTGATACTTATCTTAGTCCCGGACTCCATAGGAGTAAGATAAGGCCTACAACCAAGCTTACCAGTTTCCTTTAGTAAGTTAAGAGTGTACTTTCTTTGACTCATAATCAGCCCTGTCTCTGATCGAGCAATCTCTATCCCCAGAAAGTACCTCAGATTACCCAGATCCTTGAGGTCAAACTCTTTAGCTAATCTCTCCTTCATTTTCCTGTTTTCTTCTTCATCATTGGCAGTGACAATCATATCATCAACGTAGACAAGGTGAAGACTAACCAGCCCATTTCTCTGCTTTATGAATAGAGTATGATCTTCATTTCCTTGCCTGTACCCAGTAGACCTCATAACAATCTTCAGTCTCTCAAACCAAGCTCTAGGCGACTGCTTCAGGCCATACAAAGTTTTCTTGAGATGACAGCACTTTCCCTCTTGTACATACCCAGGAGGCATGCTCATGTAAACCTCTTCCTCCAGATGGCCATTCAAGAACGCATTCTTAACATCAAGCTGGTCCATGCGCCACTTCTCGTGCACAGCAAGAGCCAGAATGACTCTCACGGTCTTCAACTTTGCAACGGGGGCAAAGGTCTCAAGATAGTCGATCCCATACTTCTGGCTGAACCCCTTCGCAACTAGATGAGCTTTATACCGATCTACTGTGCCATCAGGTTTGTATTTCACATTGTAGACCCACTTCGAGCCAACTAAGTGTGTCCCTTTAGGGATATCAACAACTTCCCACGTTTTGTTCTTTGCTAACGCACCCATCTCCTCTGTCATAGCATGTACCCACTTGGGATCATTCTTAGCATCATCCACCGACCTGGGAATCACAACTTGGGATAATGTAATCTGTACTGAGCTTAGCATAAGAAACAAATCTCTGAATAGGGTGAGAAGTACATGACCTGGTGCCTTTGCGCAGTGCAATGGGGAGCTCTTCATTTGATGGACTTGGGTCATCCAAGGAGATCGCAGGATTGGGATTGGTTCTATCCTCATCAACAACATCTTTCACTGTAGCTTTCTCCTTTCTGACATAAACATGGCGAAACAAATGATCCCGGGCAGCAGCCGTGACCCCTTCCATCTGATTGTCCTTCTCATTACTGACCGTGGCACTCACACTGGGACTAACCTTGTAATCCAAAAACTCCATAAACTGAATCAGCTGATTAGGAGAATACTTTTCCCCTTTGTTCCCAAGACACTCCCCCTGAAGAGGATTCACCGGAAAATACGACTCATGTTCATGAAATGTGACATCTCTGGAAACATAAACGTTTGAGGTAGTGGGATCCACACATTTGTACCCCTTCTGAGTGGAAGAATACCCCAAGAAAACAGCTTTAAGAGACCGGGGATCAAGCTTCTTGAGAGTAGGGCTATGATTATGCACAAAACAACTGCACCCAAAGACACGAGGGGTAAGAGGCCACGGATTCTGAGTGGGCCACAGGGTGGAATAAGGGGACTGACCATCCAACACCCTAGTAGGCATACGGTTAATAAGGTGTGCACTAGTTAGAAGTGCATCACCCCAAAACCGCTTAGGAACATGGCGTTGGAACATAATAGCCTGAGTAACATTCAACAGATGCCGATTTTTTCGTTCAGCTACACCATTTTGAGGAGGGGTGTAACTACAAGAGGTTTCATGAACAATGCCCTTGCCTTTCAAGAACTCATCAAGGGATTGGGAGACATATTCCCTAGCATTATCTGTGCGGAAAGCTTGAACAGAAGTTTGGAATTGAGTCTCAACAAAGGCAATGAAGTTTTTCACAACAGTAAGAACCTCACTACGTTCTCGCAACAGGTACACGAACGTACATCTAGAGTAATCATCAATAAGTGTCATAAAATAATGACAACCACCACACGTGGGTACTCCCGAAGGACCCCAAACATCGGAATGAACTAAGGCAAACGGATGAGTGGTTTTATTAAAAGAAATAGGGTACGAAGCCCTGACATGTTTTGCCATTTGACAGACTGCACAAGCGAAGGAGTCAATGGAGACAGAAGCAAACAAATGAGGAAACAACTTCTTTATTAACTGAAACGGAAGATGTCCAAGACGCTCGTGCCATCGCACAACAGTAGATCTAGCATCCACACCAGACAAGTGACCACTCGTGGCTGAAATCAAAGCTGAAGCAACTTGAACCGGCAGCCTGTAGAGCCCATCAGTAACCGAACCAATCCCAATCTTCTTCCCTGTCACCAAGTCCTGTAGGGAACAATGATCAGCAGAAAAAATCAGATTACAATTTAATTCTTTAGTAATACTGCTGACAGAGAGTAAGTTCACAGGAATATTTGGAACATGCAGGGCATCATGAAGTCGGTATTTGTTCAAGAGGGATAAGCTCTCTTTCCCTGCCACAGAGATAGACGACCCGTCAGCCATAGAGACACGTTGCTTGCCAGAGGAAAGTTGATATTCTTGAAAAAGTTTAGAATCTCCTGTCATGTGGTGAGTGGCACCACTATCAATGATCTAATCGCCAAGAGAAGGGTTACCTTGATCAGTAGAGGCAACGAGGGCTTGGGCAAGCTAAGCTCCATCAGACGTAGAGGACTCCTCAGGGGTAGTCGATAAGCGGCCGATATACACCTGAAGCTCCTTGAGTTGATCAGGAGATAACTTGGTCTTCACACCACTAGAAGGAGTGCCCTGACTGGAATCAGACACAGTGGGGGTACGCCTGCCAGAGGGAGGCCGACCTCTGACCAACCTCTTCTCGGGATGAAGATCCCAACAGAAATCTGCCGAATGACCCAACTTGTTGCAGTGAGTGCAACGTCGAGCAGGACGTTGCACAGTCCCTGAGGCACGGCTGACAAAGGCAGCAGGAACACTGCCGGTGGTGAGATGCATCACCTGGCGATGTTGTTCCTCTGACTCAACACGAGCATAGACTTCCTCTATACCCGGAATCTCATCACCATTAAGAATCTGGCTACGTATAGCCTCAAACTCATCCCGCAAACCTCCAAGAAACAGAAACGTACGGTCCATCCATTCCTTTTCCCAGTAAAGAGAATGATCTGAACCACACTTCCACTCATCAGTCACATGATAATCGAGCTCCTCCCATTTGGTCTTCAAGGCAGCATAGAAGGCAGCAACAGACAGATCCCCCTGCGTCAGAGAGTAAATACTCCGTTTAATCTAATAGGTGCGCAGATGTCTCTTCTTGCGCCCATACATCTTGGCAAGCACAGTCCACATATCAAAAGAAGTCGGCTTCCGCAGAATAAGAGGCTGGATATCGGAGGACACGGAGCTAATAATCCACACCTTCACCTGGCTGTCCTCCAACGCCCACGTCGCCCATTGAGGGTCAGATTTGAGGGGCGCAGGTTTATCGCCAGTTATGTAGGAGAGGTGCCCACGGCTAGTGATCCCAATCTCGAGAGCGGCAGACCAAGAAAGATAATTATCCTTGGTAAGGCGGATGGAGGTGACCTGGATCGGCACATTCTCAGCCTTGGAGGCGCTGCCCGCGTCGAGACCGGCATCCTTAGGAGACCCCATCAACTCAGCCATCACAAACAAGCACAAAAACAAGAGGCAACGGCGGCGGAAGAAAGAAGCAGCGGCGCAGGGAACGGCTACGGCGCAAAACGGCGCAAACGGCGGCAGCGGCGAGAGAACGACGACGGCGACGGCCCAAACGGCGA
The DNA here is from genome assembly GCA_011799765.1 of Nymphaea thermarum. NCBI lineage: Eukaryota > Viridiplantae > Streptophyta > Magnoliopsida > Nymphaeales > Nymphaeaceae > Nymphaea > Nymphaea thermarum. The sequence continues at coordinate 149,243 of JAANDH010000669.1, read as the reverse complement.
CGGCGCAAACAGCGACGGCGACGGCGCACTCAGCAGCGGTGACGGCGCAAACGGCTGACGACAGACGGCGGCGTAGACGGTGGCGGAAAAGGGGACGTCGGCGGCAGATCAGGGCGACGTCACAAGAGCAGCGGCGGCAAAGGGCCAGACAACAAAAACGAACGCCAGAACTTCAACGGCGTCGGGCGACGGCAACTTCCACGATGAACGATCCACGAAAAACGCTCTTCTCCAACTTCGATGGCTCTGATACCATGTAGAAACACAAACCACGAAGAGGGAGAAGAGAAGACGAACACACGATGTACGTGGAAAAACCTCAAACGAGGAAAAAACCACGCGAAGCTCTACCTAGGTGCACAACCGCAACCCTAGGAGAAAGAAAATATATTTCACTTAATCAACAAGTACACCATACGTGACAATATAAAGAGGGAGAGAGAGGAGAAGCCGCCTAGGGTACCAAGCCAGCCTCGATACCCGCGCCCCAGATAACTGGGTCCAGATATGGACCCGGTTCCTATAACAACATATTCTAACAGTAACGATTACTAGACCAGATATATCCTTTGTTGTGGGAAAGCTAAGTCAATTTATGGATAAGCCAAGGAAAGCCCATTGGGATGCAGCTATGTTATTGCTGAAATTTCTAAAAGGTTCCCCTGGAAAGGGACTATTATTTAGAAGAAGCACCTCACTTCAGATAGAAGCTTATTCTGATGTTGATTATGCAGGCTCAATTGATGATAGAAAGTCCACTACAGGATTTTGTATCTTTGTTGGTGGTAACTTAGTTTCTTAAAGAAGTAAAAAGCAAGTTGTTGTAGCTCAAATTGAGTGCAGAGTCAGAATATCGAGCCATGGCTCAAACAGCCACTGAAATCACGTGGGTAAGAGGCATGCTAGAAGGTCTTGGAATTCAGGTAGAATTGCCTATAAAAATGCAGTGTGATAATAAAGCATCTACTTATATAGCAAATAATCCAGTCTTCCACGAACGTACCAAACATATTGAGGTTGATTGTCATTACATTAGAGACTTGGTTTAAGCAGGAATTATTTCTGCTGAGTGTGTTGCTTCAGAATACCAACCTGTAGATGTATTCACCAAAGCTCTTCCGATATCCAGTTTTATGAAGTGTTGTAGCAAGCTGAGCATGATCGACATCTATGCTCCAGCTTGAGGGGGAGTGTTGAGGAAACGTGCTACTTTGGCTTTTAAAAGTGTTATGTATTTTGGAGTTTTATATGAGGTAGCTTTCAGAATTTTTAAATTTTGTTGGACTCTTTATGTAAAGGGTTAAACTTAACCCTAATCATTATTGAGTCTAATGAAAAGGAGCAGCCGACTGATTGAGGACTGCTACCTATTCTCTCTTCTCTCCTCTCGTTCCTCTCTTCTCCCTCTTCTCTACCTCTCTACGCACAACCATTATGACTGATTTGCCTCTGGACAGCGATAATCCTTTTACAAAATCCATGGAGATATTCTCCCATATGAGCTAGGGCATGGGAAGAGCCTGTAGCAGTCCAGCCGGTCTCATGGTTTTGTATTTATTCCATTGGCAGATGTCGCAAGTCGGTATGAAATCCCTGACAGATCACTTCATCCCTAGCCAATAGAAAATTTGGTGCATCCTCCTATAAGTGGCTTCCACTCCTTCATGCCCAGCAACTCTGTCATTGTGATAGCGCTCCAAGAGCGCTTGAGGTAGAGATGTTTCTGGTGGTACATAAATGTGTCTTCTGTGATACAAATAGGGGGATTTCCACTCAAAGTCGTATACCTTAAGACGAATGGTTGCTAATTCGTCCTTAAGTCGCTGAATAGAGACAACTCCCTATTGTGCTCGTAGGATCTGATCTCACAGTTGAACGTGCACTTGAGACAGAGTTGGCAGGTTGTGTATCGATGGTGGTGACCTGAAGAGGTTGTCAGCTGCAGCATTTTCTGTTCCTTTACAGAAGCGTGCTTTGAAGTCGAAGCCTATTTGTTGCAAGCAATACTTCACACTTTGATGATCTGCTAGCACCACAAATCGATGTCCTAGGAGGTAATGCTTCCACTTGAGGACTGGGAGGACAATGGCGATCAACTCCCTTTCGTAGGCTGACCTATTGCTGAAGGTGACTACCATTGCTTTACTTAAATATGCTATGGGGTGGGTGTTCTGGCTCAAAACAACACCCACGCCCAGGTCATATGTGTCTGATTCCACAGTGAATGGCTGCTGGAAGTTGGGTAATTGTAAGACAGGCGTTGTGGTGATTGTCTGCTTCAGCCATTGGAAGGCTTGATCTGCCTTCTTGGTCCACACAAATTTTCCTTTCTTTGTCAACTCAGTGAGGGGTGCAGCTATTGTGCCATAGCCATGAACAAACTTGCAATAATATTCGGTGTATCCCAAAAATGCACGCAGTTCTCTCAGTCTAATTGGGGTGTCCTCCATTCCTTAACAGCCTCAACCTTTTCTCTTTCCATGCTCACTCCGCCCTAACTGATCACATGGCCCAGATATGAGATCTCCCTCATTCCGAATGAGCATTTTGAGGAGCTTAGCGTGAAGCTGGTTCTGCTACAACATGTTAAGCACAGTTCGCAGGTGTTGTATGTAGTCTGCCTTTTCCCTGTTGTAGACGAGGATATCGTCGAAAAACACCAAGAAAAAGAGTCGTAGGTAGGGGCGGAACAGGTCATTCATTCAATGACTGAAAGGATGAGGGTGCATTCATTAGGCCAAAGGGTATGACAGTGAACTCGTAGTGCCCGTGGTGAGTATGGAAGGCAGTCTTGGGAATGTCCTCCACTGCTACCTGATTTGATGGTAACCGAAATGCAAATCTAGCTTAGAGAAGAGGAGTGCTCCCTGCAGTTCAACAACATGGATGGGATACCGGTCCGTAACGGTGATGGCGTTCAAGGCAGAGTCATCTACGCAAAACTGCCAGTTGTCATCCTTCTTCTTGGTCAACAGGCCAGGAGATGCAAAAGGGCTCCTGCTTGGCTAAATGACCCCTGATGCCAGCATATCTTGCACAAGATGTTCCATAGCCTCCTTCTGCGTTTGGTTTTAGCAGTAGGGCCTGGATTTCACCGGTTACACCCCTTGCTGCAATTATATGCGATGCCCATGTTGTCGCCAAGGGGGAAAACTGGTGGGTGGTAAAAAGACCTGCTGAAATTCCTGGAGCAGACCATTGAGGGCTGGAATACAGAAGTCTGTTCGTTGTGGTCAGGGTTCACTGGTTCCCTATTTCGGCAACAGCAGGAAAGTAGTTGTTGGTCCTTTGAGTAGATGCATGGCCGATTTTTCTTTGCAGACCTTCCTGGGAGCTGTTGTGAGTGTTAATTTCTCCTCTCCTGGGCCGTGAAATTGCATCTCCATGCCAACAAAATCTCAGACCACTTTTTCAATGTCACATAACCATTGGATTCCCAAGAACAAGTCGGCTCCAGCCATGGTGAGTGTGTACAATTGGACAGGGAAATTATGGCCCTGTATTTCAAGTATTTCTTGGTGAGATCTACCCCTGCACTTGAGGGTACTGCCATCCCCAGCCACCACATCAAAGACGGGTTGTGTCCCCACACTGCACCCCAAAGCACGAGTAGACTTCTCACAAATGAAGTTGTGTGTTGATCCAGTGTCGATCAACACCTCACCTTCCGGCCACGCAGTCGCCCTTCAATTCTCATCAGTTGGGGAACATCATCCCCTACAACTGCAGGGAGATCTCCGGCAGTGCCTCTTCTGCCGGGGCAGCTGTGTCTTTGGCTATTTGGCTTTCTTCTTCTTCGTCGGGGAGGGCCCTCCCCTTCTTCAACCAAATACATATGTAACCATCGGCAATTATGCCCTGGTGCCCATGGGTGATTGCAATGGAAGCATATGCCCCAACGCCGCTTTTCCTTTATTTGCTCGGGGAGATGCCTCACGACTTGTCGAGGCAGGTAGCTCACCCTGGCCCCAGTCGCTGCATAAGGGAGAGTTTCTACGTTCATCGGGCATTTCTGAATGATCATTGCGTCAGACCAGTTCTCACCAGTGATGTGCAGTCGTCAATATTTTTTCTCCACCGTGCGAGCAGTTTCGAAGCATTCTGACAATGTTCAGGGTTTCATCGCATGTACTTCGATTTGTAGCTTCTCCTTAAGACCTCGACAAATGACCCAATAAGAGCCTCTAGGGGCCAGCCACAAACCAATTTCGCAAGTGCCTCGAAATTTTCCTGATACTCTACCACCTTGCCCATCCACCCCTCCAAGCCCCTTATCGCCGCTTCCACTTAGTTCCTATGGTGCTCCACAGCCGCCATTGTGTCCCTTGCAGTGATCCTCTTCGCCATAGTGTTTGCGCTCTGGTAACTTGATAGCTACCAAGTAGCTATCAACATCCCTCTCTGTTTTAGGTTTCTGTCTTAAGCACACAAGTAACACAAAGACCAGCTTCGGTAGTAATCTCATTCATTTCTTAGGGTTTTAATTCCCTTTTAAGGTATATATATATTTTGTGCAAGTGGGTGGGTTTATTACATGACCTAACTAGTGACCCGACCCGTGAACTCCCTGTGAGTGTTGAAGCAGAAACAGAACTAAAAACGCAAAGACATGAGCAAGGCATGTTAGGCCTGCGCCTAACATGCACCGTGACACGGGTACATGGACCTTACTGAAATAGCCATGTGACTTAGGTTCAGATTTCAAGAAGTAAGTTGCACACACAAAAGCTTATTTATGTAATGCCAATTTAAGTGTTCAGAGTTATTTAACTATTTAAGTTGATTTTAGTTATGCTAGTAGTATGTATTTTTATTCTTGCACATTCAATGTTTGATGTAACTCATCTTTTAATTAATATAATTTTGCAATATACCCTTTCAGAGTTTTTCTCAAATTTTCTGGTTTTTCTGTTTAAAAATGCTTTTGTAAAAAAAATGTCATTTTCACGATCTGTATCTTATTTTGGATCCTACCAGTATCATTATAATATGTTTTATAAAATTTTAGAATGAAAAACTTTGATACTTTGCTTCTCTTGAAAATGAAACATAAGATGATGCACCCTGCATTGTACTATAATGGAAGTCAGACCAGTGTATCTTAGTTACACTCAGTTTTCCTCATCATCACAGTATGTATTTTGATGTACAATGTATTGCACGCTGGAAAATGATAAGTACAATGCTGTATTTACCATATGCATGAGTCTCTGCATTATTTTTTTCTTGCTATGGGTGAGCCAAGAGATGCCTAGCCAAAGCAAAGACTTGCACTTGACTTGACTATGCATCTCCATGTTGTTTAGTGTCAAATACCTGCTTCCACTGGCTAATGAGTTGACTAACCCTAAAACCAAAAGAAAGACATAGCAGACGAAGAGCCTGTTCACATAATCATTCATGAAGTGGCTTCATGGGTGGACTTACAGGTTCCTTTCGGGAGTATACAGATGGTGTCACACCACCGTCTTCTGTTGTAGGCTTTTCCAGCTGAATAAGAAGGCAAATAGATGCTGATGGAGAATCCAAGGAAAAAATGCCACGTTGCTCTGATTGCATCGCTCCCTGGATATCAGCAAAGCAGCAATATGGTGATAATGTATCGTGTAGGAAAATAATGTTCTAAAAGGAATAAATCAGATAGATGGAGAATGAACATTTATTATCCCATATAAATTTCATGAAATCCATACATCCTGCATCTCCGTTGGCAGCATCCTAAAATAGAAATCCTCTGAGAGCTTCTCTCTCCGCTCTCTATTGTACAAGCAAATCGTGCCATAGAAAGGCTCTGCAAGATTCAGAAAGATTTTGAAGAATTGAGTAAGAAAACATGAAACGCCTGAACATACATTTGTCAAGTAAACATGCAACAGTCCATGCAAGTGTTCTTTGCTACCATACCTTACAAGCCTTCAAGTTTTTCCTTCCAAGAAACTCAAAAAAAATGGTTGAAACTGGTATAACACAGACCAAGAATAACAACCTAAGCACTACATAATAAGCATTTCAAAGCTTTCTATTTTTCCTATTTGTTAAATAACTAATAAGCATTTTAAGCATTCAAATGAGACAAAACAAAAAAAAAAAATTTGTTTTCTAACTTACATATTGCCCAGCATTATTTTGACAAAGAACCAATGGTCTGATACAATGTGCAGCAGAAAACATGGCTGATATGCAGCCGATACGACAACAATGATTCTAAAACTCCACCATGCGGAATGCACACACAACAACACGTGGAACAGTTTATTCACTAAAATTTTGCTATGGTTTAAAACAGACAGAAAAGAAAACATGACTTCCTAATCATGTTTTCTGTATGTTATGAGCTGCTCATTTTAACACTAAACAAAATGACATAAAATATACCTAACATAGTACACCTTTCAATGAGAAAAAATGTGACAATACTATTGATAGGTCACTCAGGTCTGGAATGTGCATAGGTACCCAAAAGTGCCCTCACAAGTAACCACGTGCAATGCTGACATGGATACAAGTCCTGGATAGAAGCATACAATAAAGAAATGACTTGATTGTGCATGCCTTTTTCACATACGATTGTCTCCCAGAAAATGACAAGAAAATGAAGAAACAAGACCAGGATGGCACTCACCAACAAACCCAGCCTGAAAGGACAACGATAGAACCTTCACAGAGATCTTCAATCCACTGAAAGCCATTAGATAAATTCAGAAACAGCAAAAAGTCAACCAACTGCTTCTTAGGATGTGACATAATAAACATCTCATAAAATTGTCTTAAAATCTAGTTGCCAAACCTGCTACATGAGGATGGAAGGGGCTCTGGATTTCGCTGCCCAAAGATGACCAATCTCTCACCCTCCCAGTCAAAAACCGGCTCATAAGCAGGTAAAGGTGACGCACCAAAATGCAGCTGAAGCAATTTGTTTTGGAAAAAAACCCATGTCATAAAAGTACAAAGGAGTCAAAGTCCTACTGTAAACTTTCCTGCTGAACCTCCTTATAAAGGAAACCATATTTTACAGGGTTCTAAATTAGTATAAACTATAAAGTGCCATGGAGTATGTTCAATGCTAAGCACTGAAAAGTGAAAACATAAAATATAAATAATAGCAGCAGTAAAAAGAAAATTAGCCTGCCCAAGTTCACCCATAAGAAACTTCACACATATGCACGTCTAAGATGTACAGTACACAGACCAACATGCATATAGACACACTATGGGCATGTAAAAGATCAGCCAAGATTCACTTCTACAAGCCACAAAAAATGAATTGTTCACAAAAATAAGTACTCAAGGCACAAAAGACCATTCACACATGTACAAAGGCACAATTAATATATAAAACATACAATTTTGTTGATTAAAATGCTTAGCAAAAATATTAAGGAGAAAAAGGGAATTATCCCACTTTATATGCCCAAGAGGCTAGCTGAGCTAACAGTTTGTGCTGTGCCACCTCCAGAAGTTCAAATCGCAGCAGCACCGGTGTTGGATGCATCAACAGGAGTGCAACCCGATAGGAGACTGAGCACCCACAAGAATAAGCTTGGGAATCAAGTAATAACAGAATGGCTCATAGAATGGACTAGCAATGATGATCTGCCAGCAAATTGGGAGCCAGCTACAGAAATTAAGAATAGGTTCCCTGAGTTCTCGCCTTGAGGACAAGGTGAAATTTGAAGGGGGAAGAAGTTGTTAGAGACGGACCCAAGTCCAGGGTCCGTAGTCATTAAGGAACGATAGGTTATACTGTCTAGTGAGAGGAGTCGGGTCGGGTGGAGAACCTAAATGAATAAACCCTTCCCCAAATTACCATAGAATGCTGTATTTAAGCTTAAGAAGTTTACCCAAATCACAGAGAGATTTTTCATCTGAGTGAAAAGGCTGGGCTTTGTGTGTGCGTAAGTTTTTAAGGGGTATTGTTAGCAGACCTAACAAAAACACATGATATATCAGCATTTGACATGAAAGCTCTGTATTATACTTTACACAACATACAAAATTTACCGGTAACCAGACCATATTTCTCAAAACAAAAAGTCCTATTCCCAGGAATTGAGGCTTACGGTAGAACCAAATTTTGTATTGAGATAAAAATAAATATGAACTTCAAAGATGAGACGGATTCTGCCAAATAATACCTGCTGGAGATTCCTTGTAGGTGCTGCATCAGAAGAACTGGTTTCTGACAACTGCCACCCTGAAGTGCTAGGAATATCATCATCAGTTGCATCATCATTCCTGAAATGTCTTGCATTAGCCAAACGCATTTCTGCAATGACGTTGATGTAGATTAGATGACTGGAACTGTAGTTATCTTTCAAAACCAAAGGTCATTTGGTACTGATTATGATAGAAGTGACCACCTGTTTCAATATCAGTGTCAGGACCTTCAAAAACCTGATTCTGAAAGGAAGTATTCCCAACAGTCTCATAATGCCCATACTTGCTGTTATCTTTTACCCAGTCAGCCTTGTAGCAATGAGCCAATTCATTAAGATGAGGCCACTGCTCCAAGTTTTCATTAAGCTGACAACAGAGAACAAGTCAAACATCAACGCTAAAAAGCCAAATCAAAGTTCACATTGTCTAGCAATTATGAGCACATCCATGATTAAGGGGGACACTGAAATTAGTATTGACTTTTGAATTTGATAAAAACCAAAAAGAGAAAAAGAAAAATATGACAAGGATTTGGTGCATTCAAGACCTTAAAGTAGTTCTATATTCACCAAAACACTTAAATACAAGCCACCCATTAATTGTTATCCACAGGCATCAAGGTAGGGCTAATATTGTAAAAAATAGGTTAATAGGTTCAGGTTACCATTATTTGTTAGGATAAAAAGAACACCAACAAAAGGTAGGACTAATATTGTAAAAAATATAAATCAGAACCTGGATGCCTTGAAAATGGCAAGGGAATAATGGTAAGCCCCGAGTAAATGCAGAATGCACAGAATGTTGTGATAGCAGCTATATTGAAAAAAAAGGATTGGATGCACAAAAAGTTACATGTTGGATTTTCTTTTGATGAACCAAAAAGTAACAGTATATGTATCACTAACAAAAAAAATCCAAAAAATGGACAGACCGAAGGATCCAGCTCGAGATTTGCAGTAAGGGGCTGACGTGGAAGTCTTCTGAAACGTTGTGCCAGTTCTTCCATCCCTAATACACACGATAAAGAGAAGCTGCTTCAGATACATCTAATGAAAACAATGCAACAAACAATAAAAGACACATACTACATGTTATATACAAAGGCAGGAATAAAAAGCGCTTCAAAAGGGGAAGCAAGATGCAGTATGCAAGTCAACATGATGGTCTACAGAAACTATGGTCAGAAACCAGCAAAATATGACTTAAGTTGGTTCCTAGAACAACTCCATAACAGACACTCCCCTATTTACCATCCTGATCTACTAGTATGATTGCACGTAAATAAGAACAAGATCAAATATAAGAAGTGCCACATCAACAAGGAAAAGTCATAGCAATGTTAATTATGCCAAGTCACAAGAACATGCACAGTCAGACATTGAAATTCATGGCAAGCAACAACAAAATAAGAAAATTTGAGCCATCAGAAGTTCGGTATTCCATTTCCAAGAGCTTGGACTTAGTTTTAAAGTTGCACTTAGATTAACAGTACCATTTAGCAAGCTAGCCATCCATTCCAGTTTACTCATTTTCTAAACCATGTGGCATATTGCATCTGAGATCATCTTGCGAGAAGCCTAAAATGGATTTGAGAGATAGCATCTGAAGCATTTAGAGGAACCGTTTTGATTAATTATTTTGAACAGGAACCAACCACCTCCTGAATAATCATTTGGTGATTTGTTGGATCGATTGCATATTTTTTAATAAGATGCTTGTTAATAAATAACAAGCCCTTGAAACAGTTCCTGAACCATTTCATAATTCCTGACACCCTCAATACTCAGCTCTAATTCCAGGCCCTGAACCTCAAACCCTGATCTGAGGAACCCAAACCTCGAGTACCAACCCTGCACCCCAAACATCACATCCTAAACTTCAAATGCCTGAGATCTAAACTGTCAGAAAGGCAAAACTCCAAACCCAAGCCTTAAACCCTAAATTTTAGACCCCAAACCTTGAAGACTAAATGCTAAAACTGTAAGAATCTAAATCATAAACACCAAACCTTACACTCTCTAACGGCTTAAATAGAGACTTTTACCAAACCATTTCTCATGCCGAAATGTAGACTTATCCAACCAAAATTGAAGGAAAACCTGACTTAAATAGAGACTTGAATCAGATTTCATAACTGAAACTAGTTTTTGCTGAATTTAATTATAAAGAATTAAAATTACTCATGAGAAACCTAAATTTTTTTAAAAATTTAAGTCATTTTGTGACAGTGGTTTATAGTATGGTCAGCCATATCTCTTGGCCTTTTTTAAGTTATTTTAGCACTATCCTCTGCAACTTACAATGCTAAGGGTAGTATCTGTCATATTTACACAACCACTAGCAGCAAGGTTTGTCATCCCCATTATCTTCATAAAATTTCTATCTAACTCTAAATAAATGGAACAAGGTATGAGATCGCCATAGGCACATAAAAAATAGTCTTCTTGAAGTTGAATCTTTTTAGCAGGAGAAAGTGAACTTGCTTAGGTTTTACCAACACCTAATGTAGTATCACTAATAAACTCTCGGTACTCCCTTCTAGGCGTCGCTTCCGTCATGTTTTTCCACAAACATAGGCAAATTTTTTTCCTCTAAAAAAACGGCAGAATTTTTTCCCATACAACTTCTGCTAATCTGACCGTACTGAATTATTAGGTGTTCATTTTTAAGCAATTGGATGGAGATTGGAGACTTTATGGCACCTCAAAGGGCATAAAATTGAGTAATTTCCACACTTCACAGAAGCCACAATATAAATGTATCTGTTTTATGAGGTTAGCATGCATCAGTTTTTGCTGAAGTGTTTCGCTCCCTTCTTCCTATTCCAGGCTCGCAGTTAATTGGAATAGGAATTGGAGATTATTTTTTGGATGCTATGTAGCAACTAGATCTCCCAACATTAGCTTGAAAGAATCCACATTTCAACACTGATGAAGCCTTTGTTTTCTATGGTACACGTATTGAGAGGAATTATACAAAATTGCACAAATATTGTCCATGAAATGAAGAGCATGTGTGGAAAAGGTTACCTAGTTTATCATAACGTAAAATCATGTTTTCGGCTCAATTTTTTGTGCCCCATGTTCGCTCAATGGACTGAAAAAACAAATTATGGAAAGGAGAAGCTTCACGAAAGTATGGCAGCAGAATGCCGCTACTCATTAACTAGCGTATCTTCGTTTTTCTTTTTAGTTAGGTCTCTTCGGTTTGGGACGGTGCTGAATTAGGGGAAAATAATCGGGATTGAATGAGGCCTTCAAAAGATGGCGATGAGAATGGCTGGAAGAAAGGGTTTGGGTCGCAGCTGCTGTCGGTGAGACACATCGATAGAGTATGAAACGTAGAAAGAGCGAGAGAAAGAGAGAGTAACCTCAGAGATGAGCCGGGCGTTCAAGCGGTGAGAGATGCGGGTGGCCTCTGGGACTTTCAGCCCCCGCAATGAGAAAACGAGAGAACGAGAGATCGAGGGTGAGAGCCAGCGACAAGAACAAGAGAAACAATAGATGAAGATTGAGAGAGTCAGCAAGAGGAAAGAGAGAAATGAGAAAGGGAGACTTCACCTGTCACAACGCTGCGGGAGGCCGTCGGCGGTCCAGGTGGCCAGCAGATGTTGAGCACAGAAAGAGGGCGATGAAAGGCGACACAGCACAGAGGGACAGGGGCGAGAGAGCGTGAAAGGCGATGAACTGAACAGAGTGGTAAGGAGAAAACGGGACGCCCATACGGGCAGCTTTTTTTCTTCTTTTCTGTCACGGACAAAAGTTATGTTTTTTGTGTCGACGAGACGAGGCGGGGATAAATAAAAATTCCGTTCTCCCATAGTCCCAAGGGGGCAAAGATTTCACCAAAATGCCTGAAATTAAAGTGGGCCAAATGCAGATATCTCTTCGTTCCTATGCAGAAATAGTTTGTAAGTCAAAACAAAAAAAAAAGAGCGACAATTTTAAACTTTTAAGTTGTGCTTGTTTGACCGTGAATCAGGTTGTTTGTTTCATGGTGGATCTGAGCAAATATACGAGATGTCCATGAATTTAAGGTTAGATTGGAGACCCCTCCCACAATCCGACCTGTTTTTAATATGCAGCATGGATTTACCCATCACACACTTTTTAATGCATCTTTTTAATGCAGTTTCGGATTTAAGATCTGGGACTATCGATTTATAGTTTTGTATTCATAGTCTAGTTTTGCAAGTAGTTAGAATTTAATGTTTGTGAATTCAAGATTTAGGGCTTAAAAGCTTTCTAAATGCATCCAAGGTTTTGAAAAGTTTTGCTTTTAGGGCATTTGTTAGCTTCATATCGTAATTGCATGATTGGATTTCATGTGAGATCCATAGAGCTTAAAACTTGTCTTTATGAGATCCGACCAAATATTGGCAATTCTAACCGCCTTGCAAAATTTTTAGATTTAAGATATGATTGGGGGCTTTTCTTTCTCTTACTTGGGTGAGATATATACTCTCTCTCTCTCTAAAACCATGTGGAAGATTTTTTTCCTTTACCATAAAGGATTTCATATGATAGGGACGTATATATTTGCAATAGTCAAGCCTTTTGTTTTGTCCATGTGATTTAACGTTTTCATGTCCAATTCTTCTTGTTATGCATGTGCAAACAACTTTTGTTGATGAAGCAAAGTTTCAATCTTCATAACCGGTGTCATATTTTTCTCCATAACCCATTCATAACTTGGGTGATAAACTTTTGTTCTTAGTTGTTCTTGAAATGAGCAAGGGCGATGTTTAGATATTAATGAAACTCAAACTTACAAAATCTAGTTCCCGTAAGATTATATTGTGACTGCAAACCAGGATCCACGATGTTTGTCCTTTTCGGGAAGATTATGTATGGTAGGATTTGTGCTGCAACAGCTTGTTGGGGACTGGTTGAATGCTTTCAGGTTGCCGATAGCTGTTGTTAAATTAATTGAAGAGAATATTCGTTAATTCTTATGAGGGTGGTTCTGAAGGTTTGCGAAGTTTTCACCTCTCGGAATGGGAACTTGCATGTACACCGACAACTGAAGGGGGGTCTTGGATTTTGGGTCATTTGGTATTCATAATAGAGCTCTCAAGTTGCAATTCAGTCCATGATTTCCCATTCTGGATAGGCTTTGTCTGTGATATTAAAATACCTAAAGACAAATAGCTTTTGGACCCTTAGACAGAAAGCACATTACTCATGGGTGCGAAAGAGCTGCTTACAGGGGTGGGATGACATTAGTCATCTTATTGTTTGGCTAGTTGGTAATGGTTTAGCTATAAGGATATGGATTGAAATTTTGAGTTGGGTTATTCTTTACCACTCGCTTAACTGTGAGGATCTTATGAAAATGCATGGTAAACTCCACTACTCGGTAAGCCAAGTCCCTTAACTATAGATCGTTTTTTCTTAATCTCAAACTATCATCCTCAGTTTGTCTTCAGTGTTATCTTCTTCCACTCTTTGTGGCACATAAGATGTTCTTTATTGGGAAGAGAACAAAATAGCACTTGCTTAATACTATATGGATTTATAATGAGATCAGGGGTAAGAGTCCCCGGGACCCGCGTTTTAACAAAATCTGACAGAAGGATTGCATAACAAGAGCCAGTTGGTGTCTCTTCCTAGTACTGAGGGGAAGGTTAATGACCCAGGTCAGAATCCAAAGGTTTGGATTTTTTTTTTCAAATGGTTGTTACTTATGTAGGTGCCATGGGAAGACGGTCTCTCAGCTTTTTGTTGGGTGTAAAGTTGTTAACAATATTAGGCAGTTTTTTGCAGGAAATTCTCAATCAAACTAATGGACTGAAATTCTGTTAACGATATTAGAAATTGGTGGTGGAGGCATAAGTTTAAGGCCAAATGGGTCACTAAATGTTGGAGACTTTGTTTCCCTTTAGTTTGCCTTAAATTTGGAATGTAAGCTAGTTTCTTTTCCTCTAGGTTGCAACAAACAGTGGATTTGCTATGATCTATTATGCTTTCAATCAAGAATTTCAACTCTACGTTAAGAATCCGTATCTGAAATTCTATGATACTAGATCCAAGACCTCAAAGTCAAGGACTCAGGGGTTATAGGGAAAGATTGAGAGAAAAGAAGGAAAAGCTATTCTCAGCAAATCCTTGAGACCGAAAAGGAAATTGATCAACCAAAGATTAGTGTTGAGGACTCTAGGGTTGTAAGTTTTAGGGACCAAAGATTTAGTAACCTCTTCTGCTTTTATGCTTTTTAAATAAAAACATAAAAAAAAATTTTGATATATTAATTTTAATAATAAATGAAATTTATTTCTCCAAAAATGTTTCTCCAGAAGTTGCAACCGTTCCTCTAAACCTTGCAACAATTCCTCAAATTATCCACATTTATTAAAAATCATAAATTTCTTTCTCTACTTGTTCATTCTTCCTTTTTTTCTTGTTCTCCTTCATTCTTGTTGTGTTGCATGCATCCAGGGCCGCCCTAAGTTAGAAGGTACCACTGTCTCCTTGTTAATTCCACTGTTAACGGTTGCAACTCCACATGATATACCTCTATGCATGCTCATAGTAGCACATCTTGTTTGCATGTTTTGTTTCATGGATGGTTAAACGTTTTGATGGCTACATCTACCTTTCGCATGATGGCATCACATGAGATGAGATGTACGTGTTGCATGATGCTAATTTCAGTCTACAACCATCAATATGATCTTAAGTTTTCTTTTTTCTCCTTTTCCTTATGGTCCATGTGATCTGACATGATAATTGCAGTCTATAAACATGATGTTGGTATAAAGTTTCAGCTACGATGTACATTGTGCATCTATGACATACATACTTGACCTTATACATACTTGACCTTCCATAGGATGTTTGTTATACGCGCATTTGTAACATAGGATGTTTGTTTGTGACATACATACTTGACCTTCCATAGGATGTTTGTTATCCGATGGAGAAGTTTATATGTCCATTGTTTTCTGGAAATAAGATTTCACATATTTGGCCAAATTATGTGCACCCTATTCTTAAGTTTAGAAATTTCTGGAAGATTTTTTTTTAGTTTTTTTATTATGTTTTTTGTAAAATCATAAAAATCACAAAATACTAGCTCTCTTAATTTTAATGGATGAGACACGTTATTACAAGAGTTTATCTACAATGTACATTGATTTTAAAGAGAGGTTCGACCAACTTATTTCATTTAAATTGAGTATCTACTTTTGAATGTCTCTTTACTTTCTCATGTTTGTAACAGAAAAATTCTAAGTCAAATATATGTCGTGTTCAACTGAACTCGAGATAGATTTGGATCACATTTGCTTCATAAACATATATTTAATTACGGAGAAATATGGGGTTGGATATGGATGTAAATTAATTTGAAAATGTAAACGTTTTAGTTGTAAATAGTTTTGGATTTGGATCCATCATACTTTTAAAGAATAGAGTGGTCACAATTTAAATCATATTTGGAATTTGTTTGGAAATAGATATTTCAGTTACTTTCAATGAACTTGGAGTTATGTACGTTTGTATATATATTTTATTGTTGAGAAGACTTGGATATATACCCAATTTGTCTTCAAAAAAGGAATATTTTAGATTTTATGAAAGCAACTTATTTAAGAATGTACATGTATACGTTAATTGGTTAAGTGGATCTGAACTTGGACCTAGTTTGTTTCATATAGTTATGTCACATGGATTTTGTTATATAATTCTGTTCCGCTTGTGTTATTAATTCAAAATACAAGATAATTATGAAAATATAAAATATGCTTAAAACATATTGATAAGTATGACTATAGATCTATTGTGTTTTAATTGTATCTAATTAACGTGGATCTGGAGTTCACTTGCTGGAAATGTATACCTGTGTGCATGATTGTAGACATTCAGATTTGGATTTGGCTTGTTTTTACGTGCATATGTATATAATTGTGATTATGCTTGTATAATGGCCATGCCAAAATGTCGTGTTTGCTTTGATTAAGCATATGCATATATATATGATTAAAATTGCAACGAGATTTGGATGTAGACCTAGCTTGGTTTTAGACGCATATGTTTTATGTGCTTGTGTTTTGTGAAATTATGAATTTATTTGAATTAATATTTGATATTCAGACTTCTATGCTAATAAATGAGATGCACGTGCTTGTGTACATATGGTTGAAATTGATCGTGATGGCTAGAAACTTATACTATGCCTTTCATCTAATGTTCAAACGTGGTATGTATGATGTTGGTTGTGTATTTGAGCACATGCACTGAATGAATCATATGAGCAAAACAGTATATGCATCGAAAGTATGCTTAAATGTTTGAACTAAATAATGAATGTTCATGATGATGAATGCATATTGGCCTTGACCTTAAATGGTACGAACTGCTCGGAGGGAAAGGGTGGCACGATCTCTCATAGCATGAGGAAGGGGTAAGGGTTGCCCTTCCATGTGGGTGAGGTTGAGTAGAGCTAATACTTGTGACCTATGTTTTTAGTCGTTTTGTCGTTGTTTATTCTTTGAACTTATCTAGGAATGCATGTTAAGAGGTGTCCTGTTCCAGCACCATGAGATTTGGAGAACAACCCTCTTGCTTTTTTAAGGACTGGTTCAATGGAGGAAGACGACAACTAAGCTGTAAGTACAGTACTAGCACTTGAGTTGTTTATGTTGATATTTTTTGTTGTAACTATGGGCACTATATAAAACAAAAAAAATGATGTGTGAATAAACCAGTGACAGTTGGGTCACCACTTGCATAGTGCTCATAGTTTGTCGGCAAGAGAAAGTAAATAATATTCATACATATATTTTTGACGATTGCGCTACGATACTTGTTACTGTGAGATATTTTATCTTCAAGATGCATGTTTGACAATGACAACAAGTATTAAATATCATGATTTCATATCTTTGAAATGTAAGTTAAATTGTGGATTACTAGTCATATATGCTACAATAAACCAAAGACATCTATTGAGAATTTCTCCAAGTTCTCACCCCCCACTTAATATTTTTCAGGTGATCATGAATATAATAGATGGTGATGATGTTGCCACATAGTGTGATGATCTGATGCTGCCCAACAGTCTATTATGATTTGGATTTTAAGATTTTAAAACATTAAATGACTTTTCTATTCTCTATTTCTTATGTAAGATGGCCTTGTTGTTATACTTTGGATTAAGATGTAGCATTTGCAGTTTAAAGTTAGTTGGTAACGACACCTAATGGTTTTAAAAGTTGGTTGCTTGAAAAGATATTCTCACTCACTAAGATTTTAATTTCAAATTATTATGGATAAAAAAAATGGCGAATTAGGGTTGTTACATTTACGGTTTAGAATTTTAGGGCATAAAGTTAAGGGTTTTAAGGGTCCATGTTGTAACATATAGGGTTTAAAATGATAATGCATGAAATGCATTAATTTTTAATATTATATTCATGTAAGTTTGATGTGGTTTGACACTTAAATCCCCATGCTTGTATTGTGTAGAAAGGGTAAAATTGTTATTTTCTATCATGAAAACCGTTATTTTTAGTTGAACATATGTCATTGACTACTAGTTTGCAAGTGTTTATGCTTGGACTTTGTGTTTTATCATAGCATATTTAAGTTTTAGCACAAAATAGATGACTTATTTAGAAAAGAACAAAAATATGAGCATTTTTTTAGAAGCCGAATGATGGGGAGGGTTTTTGAAAAATAATAAAGCTCGGAACTTGGCTCTCTCCCTCCTTTTTTTTTTGGGGCGTTTGCTTCACAGGAAATACACTGTTCAACAGGAAATTTATTTCAAATTTTTAAAATTTTTCCATGTTATCAAACATGGAAAAAAAAATCAACCGTTGAAAGAGAATCCGGAAATATATTTCCGGAAACATCTTTCCACCCAGCGGGGTGGAAAGATATTTCCTGGTTTTTTTTTCTGCCCATTGGGGCAGCGTCGTCATCTTCCTCTCCTCACACCCAGCGTTGTCTTCTTCCTGCACAGCGTCATCGTCTCACCAGTGTTGGACATCTCCTCACGCACAGCGTCCAACAGAAGAAGGGGAAAGAGGAAGAAGGGAAGAAAGGGGAAAGAGGAAGAAAGAAGGGGAAAGGGCATCGTTTGTCCCCAACACCTCACGCCCAGAACCGTCGTCGTCTTCCTCTCCTCACGCCCAACATTGTCTTCTTCCTGCACAGCATCATCGTCTTCCTCTTCTCACACCCAACGTTGTCTTCTTCCTGCACAGCGTCATCGTCTTCCTCTCCTCACGCCCAGCGTTGTCTTCTTCCTACACAACGTCATCGTCTCACCAGCGTTGGGCATCTCCACACACACATCATCCAACATAAGAAGGGGAAAGAGGAAGAAGGAAAGAAAAGGGAAAGTGTCTCACCAGCATTGGGCATCTCCTCACACACAGCGTCCAGCAGAAGAAGGGGAAAGAGGAAGAAGGGAAGAAAGAAGGGGAAAATGCATGTTTGCTTGAATGCTTGTGATAGCTATGCATTTTTCATTGTAATTTGATAGTTTAGATTTTGTTTTTTAAAATGTACTATTTGTAATATTTTGTTGCTTGGTTTTAGGATAATTTTGTTCTTTAGCAGCCTATGGTAGTGGGTTGCATATTTTGAGTTCTCAAAAGAAAAATGAACAAGTGAACTAGTCTAGCTTGGGTTAGCTGACATTAACCAAGTCATAGAAACTTTTGTCATGTATAATCAGTTAGCACACACGTACATGAGCCTGCATGAAAAATGTCTTGTTTTTGCACACAAGCAACAATGTGTAGTTGCCATTTTTCTTTCTCACATGTTGTACAACTGAATATTCTTTCTTGAAAAATTCACAACCCACTCGTGAGGGAAGTGGAACGACGACACAGAGATTAGAGGCTGCATACGTCGGAGTAGATCAATGTACTATTGAAGATCAAAGAGCTCTAGTGTCTACAAAAGGCCACTACATTTAGTTTTAGGCATTTTTTTCTTTCTTTTTTGTGCTTTTTGGAACATTTTTGTATAAGTGTAAGCACCCATACAACATCGTTGAACATTTTGGAACTATGTAGAACTTTAATTGATGCAATAGAAGTATTTATTTAAGTATTACAATTCTTGTCTATCATGATTCCATTTGAATTCACTAGGTATTGATTTTATATATTGATACTCAATAATTGTCCTCAGAGTTTGATCTGGACTCACTACTTGTGAAATCTGGTAAATATAATTGGTCCATAGCTTCACATTGTACTACAACAAGTTATTCAATTTTATATAAGTGAACATAGATTTGAATTGTATTGCAAAATTATATCTATATCCAAAAGCAACACCAAAAGGTTTAGAGTAATCATTTTAGAGCTTAGAGCTATTAGATATAAGGGTTAGGGTTGTAGGTTTTATGGTAAAGGTTTTTAGGGTTTAGTGTTTTGGTGACTAGAGTTGAGGGTTTTGGGTTCAGGGCTTTTGGGCTTTAAGGTTTAGAGGTTTATGGTTTAGAATTTATGAATGTAGGGTTTGGGGTTAGGAGTTTACATTTCAAGGTTTATGGTTTTAGAATCTAGGGTTTAGGGTTTTAGAAGTGGAAACAAAATATTGCTAAAATCTTAGACAATCATGAACTCCCTATATTCCATTCAGAACAGTTTAAATAAAGAAGTTACAATGTCATAATAGTAGCTGATAAAGAGATCATAATGATATAGGTACAGAGACATACAAATTATACAAGATTAATGATGTAGAATAATTCCAGGCAAAATTTTAGGGAACTAGTGTAGGGATGTAACCGCATGCCAACATTTTTTTTCTTAAAGTTGAGTGATCTTTGAACTTGACACAATCAAGCATTTTTTCCTGTATAGGAGTACTGTTTATATGGTGTCTATGGCATGGTAGGCATTGTTGCTGCCAAACCACAACAAAATCGTTCCAATAAATTCCAGGGCAGCAGAAGTAATTAGGGCGTAAAAGATTTACCCATGCAACTAGAGTGTGCTCGTAGTGTCCTACAATAAAGAATAGGCATTGCATTCATCATTAGCACAAGGTTCATCTTGTCCTAAGCAGTTATGTTCCCCACTCTGGCTGCAGAGCTTAAGTGAGAGAGAGTGTGTAAAATTACACTAGTACATCATTAACATGGATGTTGTTTTCTCCAAAACAAAACAAGAACACATCCAACGTCTCAAACAGATCTTCCAAACCATTGAAGAGCAAGGTATCATAATTTCTAAATGAAAAATTGAGCTACTAAAGAAAATATAAAATTTCTAGGAACAAAGATAGGCAACGACTATATCAAATTCAGCCTCCTATTGTAAATAAAATTATTAATGGCTCTCATTTAATTGAACATAAAAAATGTTACAATAATTCCTAGGTATATTAAATTATGGTAGACTCTATATCCCTCAGTTACATCACTTCATTTTGGGTTTTTATGATAAACTAAGACTCAATGATGTCCTCATCTTCAATCAAGATGACATTGAACAATTTAAAAAGATAAAAGCCTCCGTTGGACAACTTAAGCCCCTATGCCTACCTTTAAGTATGGATCCAAACTGATGGATCTTGTATAGGATGGGAAGTTGTGCTCGTATTCAAACCCTCAAAATATGATTCAAAAGTTACAGAAGAAATATGCAGATATGCTTCAAGTAAATTCTTTGAAAAAAGAAATATATCATCTGTTGATATAGAATTATTGGCTATCTCTTATGCTTTAAAAGCATTTGAATTATTTGAATTATAAAATCAGTTCATCATTATAACATATTATGAAGCTATTGTCAAGTTCCATTCTCAGCTTTATGAAACAAGGAAAAGGTCATCAGCCACTAGATGGTTAAACTTTCATGACAACATCTTGGCTTATTCAACTCAAGTCACTTTGAAGCACATCAAAGCTAAGAACAATAATATTGCTGATATCCTTTTCAGGTTATTAACAATCTAGAATGAATAAACTGTGAGAAGATTTGTCAAAAGCCATGGATGGGAACAACAGAAACTTCTTGTCGAATTCCTAGAAAAACACATCGAGCTCACTAGTCACATGGATGAAGCCATGTATCTACCACAAACAGTAGAAAATAATTGGGTTACTCTGGGTAAGACCAGAGAAGTAACAACCCAAAAAATCCAGTCTTTAAAAGAAGATGGGAAGAAGTAAATACAAGAGGCTCAGACCTCACAAAATATGGTTATTATAAAAACAATTGCTGACAAAACCAGCCATTTGGTGAAAATCTTTTTAGAGTTAAACAACTATCCTAAACCAGTTAATGAATATTTTAACACTCTCAAAGATTTGTTCACCCTTCCCATTGAAGCACCAAATGAAGTATTTTTAACATACTATGTGGGCATATACCCTCGTTTGCATGTTTACAAGGATGCCTGTCACACCCCAACCTTTTGACCCTCAAACAAATTTTTTTTTTCTAAACATAAAACATTGATGTGCAACTACACAACAATTCAAAAAGGAGGGAGCTATGTCATTCGAAACAATGGGGCAAAATTTCATTTTATATAACAATTTCAATTCATACCAAAATCACATCTATGTGTATGACAAAAATGCCCCAAACCACAACTTTGATGTCTAACAAAAATAAGACATCAAAAGACCAAACCATGAGGCTTTGACATTACCAATGACCCAAAACCTCTCCAGTAGGATGTGAGTAGAGCCATCTGATCAACCTGCTGCCCTGGGTCTACCAAAACCTGAAAAAGAAAAACAACTGAAGACTTAGCCTTCGCAGTACGGCAACAAACCAGGAAAATCCCTAACCCTCTTAGGTAGGGCTCAAATATGAGATAATACAATCATAAAACAAATCATCACCATGTCGTGTCAGGGCATAGTCACATCATTTGCCAAGAAGGCCCCTCAAGTAGACTACGACATGTAAAGGCCACTCAATGGCCAAGATAACACAATTTCGATTCACATGCACATCAATGACATACACTTCAATCATGTACTTTTCATTTTCATTAGCTTTAGTGAATTGACAGTTCTTGTGGGTGCAAACACAGGCACATGCACACCTTGGGCGGCCCATAGCCGAGAGACAACCCCCGTGGTGGCCCATAACAATATGGATCCATTCATCCACTGCAGCGGTAGAGCACTCATCCATGGGTGTGTGAATCCCAAGGAGAGATACTCAGCCTTCCCTAGGACACCCAGGTTGGGAAGGCGGGAGCCCAACGCTCCAAGCACAACACACAACAGTACCCTAGGGCCTTGCACCGCTTACGCTCCGAACAGACGAGACCAGTGGCAAAAGTGGGACGTCTCCCTAATACAAAGCCACATCCCACTGGCCTCTCATCTCTTATTCATTCATTCTTATAATTATAATTGTATAATCACAAAACAATTGGCTAGCTCATGAGGTTGGTTCACTTCACGAGTGCACCCACACCTCCAATTGCCTCCACACGAGGGCTACACATAACAATAACAGTCTTGGCTAGCCATCATAATAATATGGCTACAACTACCCTCCATTCAATCATTTGCATCATTGCCCGCGGTAATATATATGCAACAAACACAACATTCACATTCATTATCACAATAATCATATCTTTGAAAAACATAGCCAAACCACAGAGAGTAGTCTCGATCCGTGATGAGCTCGTAGTTGTCCTTTGCAATTATCAATCTAGGATGCTTTGTAATGCACAATTGGGGTCGAAGAGACACTCGACTCGATACCCCGCCTCATCTGTCCTAAACAGTGATCAATTCTAACATGCACATGCAAATGCGTAACATTTTCAAAACAAGCTTCTAATAGCTTTTCAAAACAAAACTTTGTCATAGGACCAATCATTCACAATCACACACATCAGTCACATCTTTCAAAACTTAGCCAAACCACGGAGAGTAGTCTCGATCCGTGATTGGCTCGTAGTTGTCCTACACAATTATCATTCTATGATGCTTTCTAATGCACGATTGGGGTCGAGGAGATACTCGACTTGATACCCCGCCTCATCTGTCCTAAGCAGTTATCAATTCTAGCATGCACATACAATTGCATAGTCATTTAACAAAACAAAACTAATCACATACATTCAATCTTATGCATACATTCATTCATTCAATCACATTACAATCATTCAATCACAACACAATTCGAGGATCCAACGATCCTGGAACACACAGTCACAATTGGCCCCAGGCAGAGAATTGTCTGGAATGCCACCATACCTGTCGCACGTCCACTAAACACCTCAAACTACAACCCACGTTGCTCAAGGCCTACTTGACGTGCCCGTTGTACCTACAAACATAATCAAATGGTAAGTTCTCTACTCGTTTTGCTTTCCAATTTATACAAATCTGAAAATACAATCATTGAGGCATGTCATCGCCTCAAGAGGGTGTCGACCCGCAAAGCCCTCTAGAAGGTCTCATCCCAACCCTTGAGGTTGCTACCAACGATTATCAAAACTTGTATTCGACTTATGACATGTATGATTGTCACTTGTTTTCCTTAGTTGGGGCATCTTCCCCACCATAAGATTCTCAACATACAACGTATATGCACATCAATAGAATCATATTTCCCAAGCTCACTAAAACGATTCTGACATTCTCCACAACAATACAATCACTACCATGCTTCCTAATTGCTTCGAGAATCAACCCATCATGCTTATAAGATCATTGTAGACATGGATCATCGTTCTTCCACATGAGTCCTAGACCTTCCCCAAAAAGTAACATCGTTAACAAACATCCTAATTCATCAAATCTTAAATCTAGCATGCTCCATTAATAATTATACATGCTCCAACAACAAATATACAACAATCTAGACTCGATTAGGCCTTGCTCACCCAAATTTAAGAGTCTGAACTGCTGCAGTCCTCTCGACAGTCACCTCACGAGTTCGAGAGGTCCTCAAATGGCTAAAATTTTTCAATGCCACCACCACCAACGCATTCATCTCACTGCTATAAGGGGAAGAACGCGTCCCCAAGCTACAAACCGACTAACAGAAATAAATAAGGTAATATTTTAGCGAAAAAGTGGTCAAAATAAGAGTTTGTCGCAAGAAGATCCCCACGATAGCAGTGAGCGTGGCTAAAAGGAGTGAGAGAGGGCGCTGACAGAGAGGAGGGACAGAGAGAGTGGGTTTGGACAAAGGGGAGAGACAAGAGAGTGGCAGTGGAAGAAATGCAACAGAGAGGGCGAGAGAGTGTGGCAGTGGCGGAGGAAGGGGGATAGCACAGGAGAGAGAGAGAGAAGAGATGGGGAGAGAGCTGCGAGTGAGGAGCACGAGAGAAAGAGGGGGGGGGGGGTTTCGACGAGAACAGTCAGGACAAATGGGGAAACGATGGAAAGCAGCAAAAGGGGGAAGAAGAAAAAAGAAGAGAGAGAGAGACCAACGGGCTTACCTAGACGTTGCCACCGCCATCGTTAACCTCTGTCGCCGTTGTTCAATCCTCCGCCTTCTTCTTCTCTGTTCTATGTGCAACCCGGGAGAAGAGGGAAGGTCGAGGGAGAAGACACGAGAGAAGTGCCCCTCGCGCGACGAGCTCTTCACGCAAGCGGGTTCAGGTTCGGGTCTGGACCCGCTCCAATCTGACCTACAATAAAACGAGTGTTACATCCTACCCTCATTAAAGAAAATTTCGTCCTCGAAATTTAGCTCATACCTCGATGCAAGAATGAGTGTGGATACTTCTTTCACATATCCTCCTCGAGTTCCCATGTACTCTCCTTCAACCCACGATGTTGCCATTCCACTTTCATTAAAGGAATTCTCTTCGTACGAAGCACTTGCTCTCTTTGATCCACAATTCTAATAGGTTTTCTTCTAGTGTCAAATCGTCTTGCACCTGAAAACCTTGAAAATCAATCACATGTATCAGATCTGGTACACATTTTCGAAGCATGAAAACATGAAAAACATCATGAACATGACTCAAGTCAGGTGGTAGTGCCAATCTGTACGTCACCTCTCCAATATTCTCTAATATCTCAAAAGGTCTGATGAACCTCAGGCTCAACTTTCCTTAATACCAAATCGAAAAACACCTTTAGTATGTGAAATTTTCAAGAACACGTGATCACCAATCTCAAAAACCAACTCTCTACGTCGAATGTCAGCATTACTTTTCTGTCTACTTTGAGCAATCAACAACCTTTTTCTTATCAATTGCACTTCGTCAGTGTAGTGTTGTAATAATGAAGGGTTTTCAATCTTGTCATCACCCAAATCGGTCCAACAAGGTGGCGATCTGCATGGCCTTCCATACAAAGCCTCAAAAGGTGTCATCTCAATACTAGAGTGGTAACTGTTATTATACATGAATTCTGCTAATCTCACATGTTTATCCCACTCTCCTTTCCAGTCCAAGACACATGCGCGCAACATATCATCTAAGGTTGGAATGGTCCTCACAAATTGCCCATCAGTTTGGGGGTGGAACGTTGTGCTCAGCTTAAGCTTGGTACCCAATGCCATTTGCAATTGCCCTCAAAACCTAGAGGTAAAACGTGGATCTCGATCCGCGATGATAGACTTTGGCACTCTGTGCAACCTCACTATCTCGCTAATATATAACTCTGCGAGACTTTCTAAGGACTCACTGGTTCTTATTGGCATAAAATGAGTGAACTTCATAAGTCGATCAACAATCACCCATATGGCATCATGTTGTCTTTTGGTGTGAGGCAAACCAACCACAAAATCCATCGTAATGTCTTCCCATTTTCACACTCGGATATCAATTCTTTGCAACAAGCCTCTTGGCCATTGATGCTCAACTTTGACCCACTGGCAAACTACGCATTTTTCTACATATTCTGCAATTTATTGCTTCATTTCAGGCCACTAAAAATTCCTTTTCATATCTTGAAACATCTTTGTACTGCCAGGGTGTATAGAAAACTTAGATTTGCGAGCTTCATCAAACAACTGATGCTTCACTCTTTCATTTATAGGGACCCACATTCTGTGTCGAAACCGCAATGAACTATCTTCATATTGATACCAAGAAGAATTTGCCTTCTTGCTTTCTTCCATGTTTTTAGCAAAATCTAGATCTTCCTTTTGCTTCAATATAAGCTCTTCCATAAAAGGATGTCGTATCACGGCAGCCATCGTTGTTTTGTTCTCGTCACCAAGGTGAGGCTGCCATGCTATCACATCTTGCAACAGTGTCCATGAACGAGTCAACAAACTGCATATTGTTGCCTTAGCTTGTTTGCTCAAAGCATCGGCCACTACATTCATTTTTCCTGGATGATATGATATTGTGAAATCATAATCTTTTAAGTACTCAATCCATCTCCTTAGCCTCAGGTTGAGATCATTCTGGGAGAATATGTACTTCAATGACTTGTGTTCTGTAAACACTTCAAATATTGCCCCATAAAGGTAGTATCTTCACATCTGCAATGCGAACACAACCACTCCCAACTCCAAATCATGAGTGAGAGTGTTGCTCATGTACCTTCAAATGTCATGATGCATAAGCCACTACACGACCATGTTGCATCAATACACATCCATAACCGATTCCCGATGCATCAGTGTACACTACAAAACCAGAATGACCTAATGGAAGCGTCAGGATAGGGGCAGTAGTAAGCTTGTCCTTCAAAGTTTGGAAACTCTTTTCGAAATCTTCATTCCAAACAAACTTCACTCCTTTTCTTAATAGCTTAGTCATGGGCGTAGCTATTTTCGAAAAGTCTCGTATAAACCTGCAATGATATCCAGTCAATCCCAAAAAGATTGTAACCTCAGTTGCATTGCACGGTGTCTTCCAGCCCTGTACAACCGACACCTTAGCCGGATCAATGAAAATTCCATTATTTGAGATCACATGACCAAGAAATTTCACCTTCTCTAGCCAAATGGCATAAAGCTCATGCTTGTGCAAAATACCCAACACACTCTTCAAGTGACCTCTGTACTCTGTCTCACTATCTGAGTACACGAGAATATCATCCACAAAAACAATCACAAACCGATCCAGGTGGTTTTGGAAAAGCCGATTCATGAGGTCCATAAACGTTGCGGGAGCATTGGTCAACCCAAAAGGCATGACCCTGAATTCTCAGTGCCCACATCTAGTTCAAAAAACAGTCTTAAAAACATCTTCCTCCCGTATCAAGAGTTGATAATAACCTGTCCTCAGATCGATCTTGGAGAATACCTTTACATTCTTGAGTTGATCAAACAAATCTTCAATCCAAGGAAGCGTATACTTATTGTTGATATGACTTGATTTAACATGCAGTAATCTATACACAAGCGCATTGATCCATCCTTCTTCTTAACAAATAACACAGGCGCTCTCCAAGGTGACACACTTGGTCGAATGAAGCTCTTATCTAACAGCTCCTGCAATTGCTTCTTCAATTCTTTTAATTTTGTCGATGCCATTCGGTATGGTGCCTTAGAAATGGGAGTTGTTCCTGGTAACAACTCTATCTTGAATTTCACTTCTCATGTTGGAGGCAAACTTGACAGTTCTTCAGGAAACACATCAGGTACTCACTCACAACTGTAACATCCTGTAACCTCACCGGTTCAGTCTCATTGGTCAACACGTTGACCAAGAATGCCACACTCCCAAAATTTAACAATTGTTTAGCCTTTAATGTAGACACCAATATCTTATCAATGCGATTGACTCTTCATGCTTGGAATTCTACTGATTTCATCTCATTAGTCCATAATGGTATCTGTTTCTTTCTACAATCCATGTTGGCATAATGCGGGCATAGCCAATCCATGCCCAAAATGACATCAAACCTACTAAAATTTACGAATTACCAACTGTGCAGGTAAGTAGAATGGGTGGGTCTCCACGTCCACCGTTTGGCATCACCTTTCAACAAAATAGGAACTATAGTTAACTTTGTCACATTATGGCATCTTAAGGAGCTCAAAGATGCGTTCACACTCTTCAATCCATTCCTCTGCCTTGATAAGGTTTGGGAACCCACACTAGTCTTGGCGTACAGTTGCCCTGACATACTATCATCCATATGGGGTATGCCCATCAGAATGGGCTGAACTTAACTCTCTTTGCGCCTCTATAACCGACCCAGCTCGCTTCTTACCCAACATTGGTATTCTACTGTACACACAAGAACCCTCATTCTCAAACAAGGTCTATGACCAATCTTTTAAATCAAATCACAAACGTGCATCAGCACAATGTTTCAAAACATCAATCACTCAAAACAACAATCGTCTTATGTACATATACCTTACTGAAATATCAAAACTACAATAGAAGTTCAATAAAGCAAATGCATACCTGGGCAACATGGCTTCACAGATAGGCT
Organism: Nymphaea thermarum; assembly: GCA_011799765.1. Classification (NCBI taxonomy): domain Eukaryota; kingdom Viridiplantae; phylum Streptophyta; class Magnoliopsida; order Nymphaeales; family Nymphaeaceae; genus Nymphaea; species Nymphaea thermarum. The sequence goes on along the minus strand of JAANDH010000669.1, from coordinate 120,776 downwards.
TTAACTCACACCCATACTGGGGTTTGCCATAGCTCTGATACCAAAACTGTCACACCGCAACCTCTTCACCCTGAAACAATTTTTTTTTTCTAAACATAAAACATTGAGGTGCAACTACACAACAATTCAAAAAGGAGGGAGTTATGTCATTCGAAACAGTGGGGCAAACTTTCATTTTATATAAAAATTTCAATTCATACCAAAATCTGGTGAAGAAGCACAATCTCTTTCATCGACTGCAGGCCTTCATTGAGGCCCAAATCTTTTTCATCATGTGCCCCCTCTATTACCATGTGAAAAATGATAGATTATTTTGAACTTTGTTTCCATTCATGAACAAAGTGGGGAGAAAATCCAAGTAGGAATTTGACAAGAGAACACTTATATGGATGTCATTCAACCGTTGTTGGTTCGGTTAAAGCGGTTCACACGTTTCCATACAGTTTAACTTACACCAACTGAAGTCTAACAACTGAACATGTGCAAATAGTTGGTTATTAACATGTCTCAAAAATAGGTTTTGCCCTGTGTGAAATATTTGACTTGATCTTGTAATATACATATATGTGTGTGTTTTGTATGAATGCATGTGACTGGATAAACATCTGCAACAATGCTTGCATTCCCTGCACTAGTTTATGAAAATGATTTTCCATAATATATACGTATAATGTGTATTCAAGCTAAAAAAATCAACACTATAATGTTCTTATTATTGGTGGGCAGAAATTGTGCCTAATAGTTGACCTACCTTTTGTTTGTGTTGAGTTGGTACCAATGATTTCCATGTTTTGGCTAATCAAATTGCAGAGACTTTGTAAAGTTAATCAATTTGTAAGTCCCTGGAGATATCTGCTCGTGCCTGCCCATCCCTCAATGGAATGGCTCTCTTTATTATGTTGTGCCTCGACCTGAGTCTCCACTTTCGCTTTTCTATGATATATATATATATATATTTGTGTGTGTGTGTGTGTGTGTCATAAACTAAATTTGCCAGTAGACTAGACTACATTTGAAACTTATATAGCATAAATGTAGAACGGTTAAAATCATTCTTGATGGGTCAAACACCTAAGAGTCTGCACCTACCAATTCATTGATTCAATAGTCGTTCAGTAAAGTCACATAACTATTTTTTTTGGCAAATTTGACTATAAATTACTTTATATAGATCAATTCAATTTTTTTTACTAGTATATTTGACCTTCATACTTTTTCCATAATAATTGTGCATACTGAACATTGATTGGTTTATTTTTAAATAATAACATATTTTAATTGAGTAAACGATTATTTTGTGATTATCATTTATTACAAATTATTAATTAGGTGACCCAACTCATTTGAAAAAAACATTATTTAATGATTTTTTCTCATTTCATTGAGTTAATTGAAATAATTTGTGTTATATCCGTAAAAAGAGTGTTCAATGATATATCTGATAATTTATTAGTCTTCTTACCTTTATTACAATAAGTGTTTTTTTTACATAAAATTATTTATTTAATCCAATGTTATATATGATCATTTACTAGTTAAAAATTTTTGTTTTCAAATTTGTGAATTAAGTGTTATATACCTAAGAATTTTGGATAAATTATATGTTTATACAAAATAATTTACTTGATTGATTAAATAAGTAATTGATAATTTGATAAATAAAACTTTTTTATGATTTCAATGGTTTTTTCATATTAAATATGTTTATTTGACATTGTGCACAGTGAAGATGCTTTCAAATTAAAATGAATATCATAATGCGTTTAAGATTTTCTATTTATTATAAAATATATTTTCTTTTATGTTGGTTTTTAAAAATTTATATTTTTTGCTACCAACTTTTTTTTCCATACGTGATGTACATGCCAATATTTCATTTTGAAACCTACCATTTTTTAAATATATAATATAGCTATTCTTGGATAACGGTCCATTAAAAAATTTATAGCTTTAAAAGTGTCTTTTTCATATTTTTAAAAATTCTCATTTTGTTGACTTTCTTGATTAAAGTTTTATTTATTATTTCTAATTGAATAAATATATTAGTTAAGATATCCTGCTTAGTTGATGCCTTAACTATAAAAGTTTGCTTGATTACACAAAAATGTTTAATTAAACATAGTATTATTTAAGTAATTAATTAGTTTTATATGATATAATTTTAAATATTTTTAAGTTAAATGGTGTATATGATTTCTATAGGAATATTATTATATGCAACTCTATAGAAGTCATTAGCTCTTAGTCATGATGTTAAGTTAATGCATTTGGCTATACCTTTTGCCCAAACATCCTGCCATTTTCTTGAGTTGCAACTTCAAAACCTACCACCACGAACTCAAGCTCTCATTGGATTTGGATATTATGTTACAGGATTCAGATATCAGCTCTCATGGTTCGGATTCAGATATCAGGCTCATTTGGATATCATATCTTGATGCTATAGGATTCGGATATCAACTCAAGGTTCGGATTTGGATAGCATGTTATAGTTCGGATTCAAATATACTTGTTAAGATAGTTAGTATCTGATCGGATATTTATTTAAAACCGAATCTGAATCCGTATCCGATGGGATGTTATTTCTTAAATCCGAATTTGATCCGATTTTCTTAATCAGATATAAAATTGCTTACCATATCAGATTTTTTAAAAGGACGGATATCCGATCCGAATCTGATCCGATGACATCCCTATCCATACCCCTACTCAGCACGGCATTTTCTTTAAGTTAATTTTCATACCTTTAGCTTGATAGGCCAGTAACCTTATATATCGACACGACTTGAATTTTTTTTTTTCTTAAAATTTTCATCACAGGAAAAAGAGATAGCAGCGGCAGCAAAGAAACTGACGTAACGTCAAGGGACCATCTTTCTCCTCGTAAGGCAACCCGGGCTCCCAAGTCATTATAGGTGATATTTTTTTGCAATCATTTTGTTGAACGCTTTTAATTTTTATTACTTGTTTCATATGGGTATGCATCCATGGTTTTTGGAAAATGTCCTTTTCTTATATATTAGGATCAAGCTCATTGCGGACTCCTTAGCATGTCCTAGATATGCACTTAGCGGTGAGGGTGTATTGTACAAAGAATAAAGCATGACTACCTACCTAATCTGGACTTACTCCAGATCTTCTTCATCACGTCCTTCACACTCCATTATCCGGGACTGAAGGTGTCCATAAGACCCTACAAAGGCTCAAGAAATCTTTCTTTTGGAAGGGCATGAAAGTGATGGTCAAAGCCTATGTGAGAGATTGCGCAATTTGCCAAAAGAATAAATATGAGAGCATTCATCCTCAAGGTCATCTAAACCCGTTGTCCACACCCAATAAGCCTTGGGAGGACATATTCATGGATTTCATGGAGGTCTTACTCAACTCAAAAGGAAAGGAGACTACTTTTGTGGTGGTAGATCGTCTAACATAATATGTTCATTTTGTTGCTTTTCAGGAACCTACTCTACTCCTTTAGTAGTGGAAGCCTTGTATGATCATCATGTAAGAAAGCTTCATGGGGTCCCCAAAACCATGATGAGTGATAGAGGAACTTACTTCCTAAGCCATTTTTGGATGGGCGACTTTAAGACTACAAATTCTGTTTCAGTATGATATACTATCCTTAAATTGATGGCCATACTGAGGTGGTCAGTCGGACACTTGAGACCTTCTTGTACTGTTTCGTGAGCCATAAATTAAAAAGTTGGTCTCTCGCTATCTGGTCCTTTCAAAGTCTTTAAAGTCATAGCAAAGTCAGCCTATAGGTTGGGTTTACCTCATGATGCACAAGTCCATCTGGTCTTCCAAGTTTCTAGACGTTAACCTTTCTTTGGTACACCCCCATCTAAGAAGACAAGGCTCAATGGGATGATCCATCTCCCTTACCAATCCAAATCATGAAAGTGAGGTGGGTCTGACAGGAGGGTTGCCTATTGCACCGACTCTTGGTCCAATGATGACGAGGAAATGAGACTAACTTGAAAAGGTGAGGATTTTTCTCTTCATAGGTTTCTAGTTGCCAGGTCTTGAGGACAAGACCCATCTAAGGTGGGAGGAGTTGACCCAGGTCCATGCCCACGCACACAAACGTTCAGAAGGTCAGCCCACATCTGAATCCATCCATGCACAAAGCAAGGGCCCGTTAGATGCATTAGCAATACACTGTAGTTCGAGGAAAATTTTTTAAATTTTTAAAAAACTGTCCTCCCCATCAAACAAGGGACTGAAAAAGTGTCCGCTGAATTGAGTTCTGGAATTATTATTCCGGAAAAATCTTTCCACTCTCAGGGCTGGGGTGGAAAAGAATTTCTGGAGAAGGAAAAAAATGCCTGTTAGGGCTTCCTTCGCCTCCTCCGTCTTGTTTCGGGAGGAAGACAGAAGGGGACGGCATCTCTGTCTTCCGCAGTAGCTCTTCCCCGCAAATTGGGAGGTTCCCCTCTGTCCTCGACCCCTTTTTTCGCAGATCTCTCTCCCCCCGTCTGCCAAAGCGCGAGCGACAAATCTGTAGCAGATAGTTCTGGCCTCCCGCGACATACTGCTCCGGCAACTCATCCGACCTGCTTCTCAAACCCTCTAGCATACCAGCGGCTACGTTGTTTGTGTTTTTCAGGTAAGAAATCGCTCGGTCGTCTTGCTCTTTGTATGCCCTTTAATTTTGTTTTGCTATTGAGAATGGTTTCGAGTTCGCTGGCCGTTTTCTGTTCTACATTTCTTCCTTCCTTGCTGTTTTGGGCTTCTAATGTTTCATGGTTTTGATTTTTGGCGGTTTGGTTTTGGTATTGGGTTTCGATTTTTTGGGGTTTGATTTTTGAGGCGAGCTCTTCTAATGTCATCTTCTGTTTGAACCACATGGTAAACAGGATTGTCTTGTGTTGTTGTTAAGTTTTATCACGGCACTCCAATTGCTGTCGATAGAAAACTAAACCGATTACCTACAAATAAGCAATATAAAAGAATTTAATCAAACAATACCAAATTTTATCAGTAAATTGTTGTTTCTCGTCAAACGTAGGCTAGCATCCAAATGCCCATCCAAATCATTTGCCCTATGCCCTGCTTCTGCATTCGTTGAGATTCTTATTAAATTCTCAGTGCTCACATCCCGCTGAATCAGACAGGTCCTGATGGCTGGTTGCACCAAGCTTTTCCGTACCAAATTTTCTCTTCTTGACTGACTAATCCCAGGATGCGTTCAACCTGCTTCCCAATTTGAATGTTAATGAGTTGATCAAGGCATTCTCTGTGAAGACAAATGATATGATGCGTGTGATCTACCTCTCATCCCTCATTCGACAAATGTAGGTTTATGATAGATTCTTTGGCCAGAACACGAGAAAGCTGAAGATGCGAAGCCTATGCCAATTCCTGCAGCAGGAGGAAGCTAAGCTGCTCAGCCTTGGTCTAGATGTGTCACGGTTATTTTCTGCAGGAAAGTGCCAGTTGGCAATTGCATTATTGCCAAAGTTGGATGCTGCAAATTGGTGTTGCCTCTTGTGAGAATTTTGTATTGATCTTTATTTCGGAAACCACGCCCTCATGCAACTTGCCACCAGAACAACATCTGAGTGCTTCGATGACGAGTTGATTCTAGTAGAATTGTGTAACTTAGAAATTGTTAGGGCTTCCAGACGTGAATGGTTTTTGTTGGAATTAAATATGGATTATGACAGGAAGGCATGCTTAAGGTGTAAAGGAACTGAATTTTCCACTTTTTCCTTCTGTAAAATCATTAAGACACGTATATGGTGTTTCTATGTTAAAGTATAGGCTATGTCAGTTGCGACGTCGATTTTCTTCGTCATCTTCTATAGATCTGTCATAACTAGTTCCAACTTCAGAATCTCTGTGCTTCTCTTCTCTCTGTTTTCTCATTTCCTTTTTTCCCATCTTTCATAACCAATTTTTATCCCTTTTTCACCTAATTTTCCATTACTGTAACATTTCAGTGTGCCAATTTTCAATTTAATTTTTTTAATATATTTAATGCATTTAATTTGTCATGAAGTTGTTCGGTCTGAAATGGTAACCTTCGCCCTAATTGTTTTGGGTCTTGTTTTCGTTTTCTTCCCATTCCATCAAACTAAGAAATGACTTTTCTGCAAACATTTTTCAACCCCATCAAACACACAACATAAGTGGAATAGGCACCAACTTTCTGGTTTCATTTTTCCTGGAAAGATATTTCTACAAACTTCTTTCCAACTCCATATTTCCAATGCATCAAACGGGCCCTAAGAGATTATATCTAAATCCAGCATTTGCTTAATGCAAAAATTATGACTTTTGAAATTTGCTATGGTCTTCTACACTAAGCAAATTAATAAGCTAGGTGTCATACTAATTGTCAAACCAAAAATGCATATCTGTCTCTGACTTGCTATTCGTAATGCCTTGACTTGCCATCAACCTGTGAAGCACCTTTTCATAAAGTAATTGTGCCTTGCCTTGTGTTTGATGGTCCAAAAATTGTGGTTTGCAAAATATTTCCTTGCACAAAATCTAGCTCAAATGGTTAACCTTTGTACAAGTTTTGAGGGCCAACTAGGCTAGTCTCCCTCTATTCTAGTCCTCCACTTTGACGAAACCAGCTTCCCCCTTCCTCAATGGGCTTGCATATGGTGTCCCACACTCTCAAATGGTTCCCTTTACCTTGTGCACCACCTCCCCGTAGAAGGCTTGCCATGGTAGAGGGATCTTCTTGACCAGAACCTAGAGAAGCCAAAATACAAGCATCCAAAATCCAATGACATTAAGAAGAACATCTTTTATAAGACACAACCAGCCAACATAAAGAGATCAACCAATTTGGTATCTATAATTTTTTTTTTCTACCTTCTAAACAAATTGTCTGCACCAAATTCCAATCCTACAAGTGACTGCTAAATAGTGATAACCCAGTAATTAGTGTGTAGGGAGCCCACCTGATTCAGTAGTTGAGTCAGCTTCATTTGAATGGAAAATGAAAACCATGGACTTGAAAGTATTTTACTAAAAAGACCTACACACTCAAAACAATTTTGCCAAAGCACTCTTAACTGGAAGAATAGACACATGATTTGCCATGCTAAAAAGTAGAACACCATCAACAAATGTGAGTATTGTAGGACAACAACCCACTCTTAGAATCCAATGGACTTTAATATGGTTATGGTCTGCCTTGGCTTTTGCAAATCAAAAGAAAATTTCCATAGCCACGATAAACAGATATGGGGCTGGGGGTTAGCAGAATGTAGTCCTTGCTGCATCTCAAAGAAATCTTCTATGTCTCCATTCATGAGAACTACATAGTAGAGACAAGCTAACACACATCATAATTCTCTCAATCCAAGCCTTTGAAAACATCCAATTCAATTATTGTCTTAATTCTTGTTTAGCATTTGTTATGCTTTAAGATGCCCAACTTTAGAGCATGATGAAGACCTTGTGCTATTTAGGGTGCAGATGGTTTCATCAGCATCGATAACATAATCTAGGAGTAGCCTGCCAAGGATAAATGCTCCTTGCCTTGGGCCTACGATTCTTTGAAGCACACTTTCACTCAATTGGCCAAGAAGTTATATATGAATTGGTAAAAGGAATTGTAGAGAGCAATGGGTGAAAATCTTGTACTTGCCTTACTCCCTCTTTTTGGGATGAGGGAAATGAGAAACCTGTTCACATTTTTAACCAACTTCCTTGTATGCATAAAGCTCTTAATGATGTCTACAATATGTGGCCCCAAAGTATTTCAATAACTTTGATAGTAAGTTCTTGAAAATCCATCTGACCTAGGTGCACTCCAAGTATCTATGAGAAGACAATGGCCTCCATTTTCCAGTCCTAATACCTTTGGATCCTCGATATCTTCCAACATTTCATCTGTTGCTCAACAAACCCCCCAAAATTTGATGAAGGTGTTTCTGACATGTGTCAAGAATGGCCATAGGATCCTCAATTAGGGTGCCTTCATGCTGAATAGAATAGCTATTAATTTTCACCCATCTTCCTTTGACTAATTATGAAAGTACTCTATGTTTGGGTCCCCACTCATTCAGACATCCGACACTAGCTTTTTGTTTTCATTGATTTTCTTCTTCTTTTTCAAGGAAAAGCTAACGCTCCTCTAAGTAACGATTGTCTCATGAATTATTTCTAGCCTGGGCCCTATAGAGAGCTTCATTTAAGCTTTTACTTTGTGCAAACACATTGCCAAGGCACATTCTATATCAAACCGAAAGCTTTCTTCTACAATAGATGTCACCTAAGCATAGGCAATAATATTATGGCTTTCCAGCCGAAGTGCTCAAGAGTTGAAGAAGAGAAAGGGCCTCGTCAACCTGGGTAAGGGAGGAGGGAAAAGTAATGAAGAAAACTAAAAGAATATTGTTTGAGGTAGAGTAGTGCAACACTGCAAGCCCGTTGTTTGTGCCCCAGACCTTCTTCCAGCAATGGTTCAACTAACACCAATCTAGCCTCCACAAACTACAGTCCACACGCCTTGATGACTGTTGGATCAAGTGAAGCTTCTTTTATCATCATCTACATCATGAAATCTACAACTCACAAGAAAGTTGTTAAAGATCTAGCATGAAGTGATGTTTGGTTCTCTCCAAATCTTGTCATGGGAACCTCTTATGGGATTGAAGCCTCCTACCAAAATGTATGCCCCAGCAACTTCTCAAATAATATACTGTACAACTCTTAAGGCTACTTGTTGGGCTTCAGGGTTCATGGCATATACAGTCTTCCCACTATGAGAGCGACTTGAGTGTATCTATAGGTACATTTCATCATAATCCACCAACAATTTATATCTAAAATAATAAGAGGTTTTCTAGCAATGTCATTGCAAAACTCAGTATTTGTACACACTATATAAGAGTGAAATTGAGCTTTCTAGGAGTCCCTTCAAGCTTCAAACATCATTGAAGACTTGTCACTTTCTACCGTATATGCCCTTTCTTTTTCTGTGTGCATGCATGAATACTGTTTTACGTGATAGCAAAATAATTTTTGATCCAGAATCTCTTTTTACCACCATTCACGTAAACCATCACAGCGAAGAAGCTTCTTTAAGTTCGTCTCTCTTCTCTTCTCTGTCTATCTTTTTACCATTGTTCACGACGCCTCTTTCCCCATCTTTATTGTCTGGTGCAGAGGTATTATTGTAAAGTAATATAAATTCTATCATTTCCTTTCCTTTATGTAGTCTAAACAAGCATGATTTAGCAATTCTTTCATTTTTATCCAAACAAGCTTTATAATCACCTCTTTCTTTTCCTTTCCTTTCCCTTCCTTTCCCATTCCATTTTTCTCCTTTTTGTTTCCTTTCCTTTCCTTTCCACCCTTCCCTTTTATTCCCTTTCCTTCCATCCAAACAAAGCGTTTCTTAACGGAGTATCCAACAACATTTGGCAAGACCGACTCCTGTCGTGCTACTTGAACGGGTATCCAGTTCCAACAAATCCCTTTAAGAGTTACAGCCACACCCTTGCCAAAGCTCTGGCGATAAACCCAATAGAAAAATCTGGAGAGGAGTTGGAATTAGTGGGTCCAACCTCAAAGGTAGGTTCAAGTGCCATCAAGATGCATCGAGCGTCTTACCAACCAGCCACAGTCGAGGTTCTTTTCCTCATAACCATGTTCAACTTCCTCTTCACTAGTACCATGCACAAAAAAATCACCACAAACCAACAAAATATATGCTGGAAAAATTTTTCCCAACCAGGTTCTTGTTAAACCATCAATAAGTTGAGGAACGATTACAATATCCTTGGTCGACGTGCCCATGAAGCACCCTATCACTGACTATTGTTGGGACTTCAACATGCATTTGCAGCCCTCTTGAGAGAAAACAATTTACATCCTTTTTCGACACTTGCAACGAGCATTTCCTGAACCACAACCGCCAACAACATAGGAAGCCTATGATGCCGCCACCTTCGTACCATGAGCAAGCAACTGCTATTCCTATTTCTGCCCTGAGTCGCCCCTACACCTCCTTGACTTCAGGGTGTAGCACCTAATCGGTCAGGTCTATCGTGCCTAATCGGTCAGGTCTATCATTGCCTCCTTTTGGCGGCAGACACCACTCTCCATCTCCCACTATTCGATTAGTTGACACTTTGCCTAACTAATAGAAATATTTTGCCATGACCACTCCTTCATGAACGAAGGAGAGGAATCGAGGGATCTCTCCTTTTCACCTCCTGAACTTCAGGTCTGATGGCCTCGCTGCAACGACGGGAAGGTGGAAATATGAGCCTTTGATTCCCTTTCTCGAGAGTGAACCCTGGGAGTGAGAACATAGCACTCATTCCAAATGCTCACAAGAACCTGGGAGCGAGGATATAGCACTCATTTTTTGAAAGCTCACAAGGACCCTGCCAACAAGAACGTAACAATTATTTCAAAGGCTATCAAGTTATTGATCTGCCCTTGAGAAGACCAACCAGTAGAGAATGATGCTGTTAAAAGGCCCCCACTTATCGAAGCATTCACCTACGAGTGTTTTTCCATTAAAACGCCTCCAAACGTAATTGATAGGAGCAGGCGGGACGCCTCACCACGAATCGCGGCACGATATGTTACAATTGAAACTAAAAATAAAAAATGGACCATTTTCCCCCTTTTCGAAGCCTTTAGCCTGCGAAACCCTCTCTCGCACTGCAATCTCCCTCTGCCCTTCTGATTTTTCCCTTCCCCACCGGAGATCCATCGCAGATAATGCTGGAGATTGACCGCTATGATAACTCAGGTCCTCCTCTCTCTCTCTCTCTCGTTTGAGGGCCACCCGCCACCAATTGTCGGCTGGCAGTCCTCCTCCTCCTCCTCTCTCTCCCCCTCTCCTTTTTTTCTCTTTCTCTCCTCAATGTTCATTTTCATTTTGTTAGACTCTTACTGTGGCATTAGATCAAGTGTCTTGCGTGCAAGTGTTCTTCATATCAATAAACTGAATAGGTCTATTTGCAGATGGAAATAACTTCAAAGTTTCGTTTCCGTTTGTGGATTGTTATTTGCATTTCAGATTGCTATTTGCAAGACACTTTATGTGTTCTATTTGTTATTTGTAATGTACCTCTAACAACATTTATTGAGGAAAGGCTCAGTCTGTGTTTGATGGGTACGTTCACCTACTATGCCATTGAACATATTACATACTCAATGCAGACAAATTTAACATAGTGAGTTGTTGTGGTGTAGATGAAATAAATTGTACCTTGGGGCCCAACTTATTTTGATCGGCGACTGTGAGGCACCTATATGAAATTTGTGTCAAAACAATGACATCTGAAACTTGCAGAAACTTATCATCAGACTTCAGTTGGAGGTTGTGTTTGTACGAAGTTGTGAAAATTTTTGAACATCTCAAAAACTTCAGATTTGTATCTTATGAAATATATCCAACAATATCTAGTAAAATCATCAACAAATATCACATAATACGATAGTCTTCCTTTTGACATGATAGGAGAGGGTCCCCATACATCGAAATGAACAAGCTCGAAGGGCGTAGATGAAAAGAAGTTCCTTTGTCCAAAAGATAAATATTTCATTTTTCCATGTATGCAATCATTACATTTGAAATTCTCAATACAAATGTCATTGGTAGGAGTCATCATAGATAATTTTCTAATGTTTGGATGACCCAATTTTTGATGCCAAACATTGATGTCCACATTTTTGACATAGTGACAATTTTTCTTAGGACATAGATGAAAAGAAGTTCCTTTGTCCAAAAGATAAATATTTTATTTTTCCATATATGCAATCATTTCATTTGAAATTCTCAATACAAATGTCCTTGGTAGGAGTCATCATCATAGATAATTTTCTAATGTTTGGATGGCCTAATCTTTGATGCCAAACATTGATGTCCACATTTTTGACATAGTGATAAATTTTTTTTTTGGGATACTGTTCATATTGTAAAGGTCCATTTTTCTAAAACCTTCCCCAATCAATCTTTCGGTTTGGTGATCATGCACCAAATATTTATTTAATGAGAAAACTATATCGAAACCAAGATTTGAAATTTGAGATACAAAAAGCAAGTTAAGATTAAGTCTAGGGACATAACTGACTTTTGGAACAAAGAATTTTTGTTTTCCAAATTCTTTTTCAAAATTCTCAAATCCTTTAACACTCAAAGATGTTCCATCAGCGGTAACTACATTTGATTCTTTTCTTGCTTGTTCAAAATTAGTTAATGATGACATGTTTGGTGTCATATGAAAAGATGCACCGGAATCTAGAAGCCAATGAAATATATCGGGAGTGTTGGAGGTGGATGCCGTTGTTGCTAGTGCTCCGGAATTTTGACTCCTTGATTATGGGTTGAAGAGCGGTCATGATGTGGTTCAACATTGTGGAGATTGACGTAAGGTTGCATCCTTCATTTGCAACATTCGCCAATTTCCTTTGATCAAATTGTTTAGTATTATACTGCCCACTTTGAGGATATAAAGTTCCTCGGTTATGTTGTCCACCTTGAGGATGTGAAGATTCTCCTTTGAGAAAATTTCCTCCATAGTTTCGTGATTGTCCTTCATTATTGTTCAACTTAGGACAACTAGGTCTTATGTGACCCGGTTCATGGCAAAAGTGACAAACAACTTTATATTCCCTTCTATTTTGATTTTTAAAATGAGGGGGCCTAAAAGATCTAATGTTGTTTCCGGGTCTAGAGGCGGCTAAAACCTTTTCTTCTTTTTGTTTGGAAATAAGGACGCTATCCATTTCTTTGGATAATTTTATTCTAGTTTCTTCTTCACTTAACTTTGTAAGAAGTTCATGAATGAGTGGAGGAGAGGCTAAGGATAGTAGGGCTGACATTATTTGTTCAAATTTGAGTCATAGCCCTTGAAGAAATTGAAAAAATCTAAATTCATCAACTTCATCTCTTCCAATCTCATGCAACTTACAATCGATTCCTAGTTTAGGATTAAGTTTATCTAACTTATTCCACACACTAGAGATTTCCATAAAATAATCTCTAACATTTTTCTCTTCTTCTTTGATATTTTGTGCCTTTTGAATCAAAAGATACTTTCGGGCTATATCTTTTTGGGTAAACATCCCTTTGAGATATTCTCAAACTTCACTAGCTTTTTCATAATACATGAGATTTTGGGCAATTCTAGGTTCAATACTTCCGTAAATCCATTCTTTAATTCTAGAGTTCTTGGCTTTCCAATCATCTAATTTCTTATAGTATTCAGTCATAGCATTTTGTCTTTCTTCTCCTTCTAATTCTTTCACAATCCCATTTTCTACTTTGTTTAATTTGAGAGAAGGAGGGGTGAACGTACCTCTTATGAAACCCCATAAATATTTTCCTTTGACATGCATCTCCAAACATTTTGCCCATAGAGTGTAGTTGGTTCCATCAAGCTTGTATGGAGCATGATAGCTTCCTCCTTCAATCGATATTTTGAAGTCCTCCATGAGAGCAACATTTTAAATAACAATCTCCGAGGAAGTCAAAAAGTTCTTTTAGAAGTTTCACAAACAGTTGGTGAGCAGTGACAGAAAAAGTCTTCAAGAAGCAGCAAAAAAGTAGGCTTTTTCTTCAACAACGAACAGAATTTGAAGCCTTAATCTTGGTGCAAGTATGTACTGGAAACACAGTGAAGACAGCTACCTATATTCGGCAAAACAGCAGATTTGTGTTTGCCAAAAAGTGAGCAGGAAAATAAACAGATTGTGCACCTGAAGACTTTGTATTTGATGCAGTCACAGCAATAACCAATTTCAGAAATCTTCCAACGAACCAGCAGCTCAAAACAGTAAAACAACTTCTGGAAATTCTTCAAGAAGCAGCCCAATGGCTCTGATACCATGAAAATGTGACTGTAACAGTCACAAATCAAACATATAACAGAAATGGGCACTAAGGCGAAGTGAAAAAGGATAATCCTTTATTCAAATGAATATGTAATGGCTGTAAAAACACAGCATAAATCTGTACAAGGAATAGTGGCCTATTTATACATGAGAGAGGGCTGAACTGGCCGTTGGTAGTAGTTCCAACGGCTCATAAAAGAGCCGTTGGAACTAGCAACGGCTAGAACAGAAACAGAAAAGTAAAAAAAAAAGAAAAATAAAAAATGTTAAAACCTAACTAAACCTAACTATAGTAACATCTATCAAAGACATACAAATATTAACCTATATTCATATATGTAATAAACATACATAAACATAGGTAATATTTATATATAGCTTATTTCTTAACAACAGAAACTTATCATCAGACTTCAGTTGGAGGTTTTGGTGAAGTTTGTCTTTACCAACCTGTTTGAAGATCGTGATCTGATTCGATGGAGAGGATAGTTAATGATCTCATATTAAAGGCTTTGTTAGTGTGTTGATGAAGGGTGTTATATGCAGCACAAATAATGGAAAAAGCAACTGGCAACCTGTTGCTTCTCTCTCTCTCTCTCTTTCTCGTCCCAAGTGGAGATCCTTGATCAACGGCATATGTGTTTCGCAAGATAAACTGTTGCAACCATCAACATCAGCATTTCTCTCTCTCTCCCTCTCTCTTTCTCTCTCTTTGAAATTTTCCCTCTTGCACTTTCTTATTTAGTAAATTTTATATACAATGATTTTATTGCTTTTTATAGCTTTCTTTTTGCATATTTGTCATGTGTAAATTATCCATTATGGACAAATTTCTTTTGATTTTTTTCTAGTGTTCTACGATGATTTTATTAGCAATAAATTTAATATGACAAGGATTTTGTAATGGATGGTGCTATGATTTGCATCAGTTTTTGTAAACACCCCTTAGATGATGAGAACTTGTGTCCCGTTCAATCATTTTGAAGAGTTCATGTATTCTTCTTAGCTTTCTGCGTGCAAAGGTGTAGCAGGAGCCATATATACATGGGCTACCTATCCTTAATATGAATTATAAATGCTGCATAAGATTTTTCAACTAAAAAGTGAGCATCAGCCATCATGACTGTCAATTTTTTGTCACTTTTACTCTCTCTCTGTCCATGTCTCTAGTGCAAGTATTTGGGAAATGTATGCAATATATTTGCTGCAAATAATTAACGGGTAAATGTCAGTGTATTTATGATTTTCTTTCCATAGAAAATGAGATATTCAGTTCCAATAGTACTTACCAAAAAGTATATGTATGTTACATTTTTTGCAAATAGATTTGGAGGTCAAGAATATTGGCCGACTAATTGACTAGCATGGAGTGGAATGAAAGTCGATCAGTGACGAACTCACTGACTAGTTGGACGAGTTGATTGACTAGTCTAAATTTTGACAGCTAAGTTCATGCCTAGGGCCTGACGATAATCATTTTGTGTTCCAGATGGATGGGTTAGAACATAAGATGAATTTGATAGTTTGTCCTTTAACATGGTAAATATTGAATGAATAGCTCATAAGTTCTGAATTTTGCTATTCTTTCTAAGGAAGTTACTAATTGCATTGAGAATGAAATTGCATTGTTCTTTCATGAACTGCTTGTATTGTTTGAGAATGAATCTCCCCCCTGTGACGCTAGCTTCGAATCACATGCAAATTCACACACAGACATTTCACACTAGCAAAGATAAGCTGGCTGCAGTGGTGGACAAAAATGTGACCACTTTATAAGGTTTCTGTGACACACTATTCATTAAGAAATAGGTGTCATTCTTTTTTCAAAAAAAGTTCAGGAACTGTGGAAAAATGAGAATGAACATTTAATTGTTCATGATATGCCTATATCAGACCAAGGAATGTAATGAAAATTAGTGGGTTCTTGTAGATGAAACTTGAAGCAACACATGACCCACATCAAGCAAACTAATTGGTTCAATCACAATCAATTCTTGTTTGGCTAAGCAGCTGGNACACTAATTAATTTTTAAGTTTTTTTTTTTTTTTTTTTTTTTTGGGGCATAAGGGCCACTTTAGGGATACAAATGATGCAATAGAGTTGCTTCTGTAGTAAAATTTTATGTAATGATACAATTATCTATGTAATTATATTGCTTTGTAATTGCGACAGAGAATAAATGACATTATTACAGGCTGGAAACTGACATGAAGTGGTGTGGCTCACTTGATAATTCTGTTTGGGAGGTAGGTATGGCTTTCAATGAGGACCTAGATCAACTATTGTTGTTTATTTGGCTATCGATAAGCAAGAATTCGAGTGACAACAATGGTGATGATAGCTGAGATGAGATGTATTGAACTTATGTAATAAAAATTTGTTCGTTAAATCCTATCCTATTTCTTGTCCGCATCTTAACTGTGTCTCCAGAAAGCAGCTGAACAACCAGTGGCTTAATCTTTCTAGTCTATATTGCATGGCTACAAACATAGTGTCAGTGTTGGACAGGGGCATAAGTGTCGGACACAGCAAGCCCTAAAGCATTAGACACTTGGACACCATTATCTATCTATCTATCTATCTATCTATCTATATATATATATATATCTCTCTCTCTCTATATATACATATATATATATTATAATTTTATATAATTAATTAATCAACTGTTCTTTAACTTTTTCTTTTAAAAAAAGTCAGGGTTAAAAGGGAGGACACCCTGGTCATCTTTTTCAAAAGGTGATCAGGGTGTTTCCCTTTTTAGGAGGACTAAGGTTGTCCTTTAAAACGAGTCAGAAAGACCCTTTTCATTTAAAAGGACAATCCTGGTCGTCCTTTAAAAAGGGAGTTGTTCTTTCCTCCCTCTTTAAGTGCTCCCCAAAACCGAGAGAGATGGGCAGAGTCATGTGTGACTCTGGTTGGAAAAAGAAAGAGAGAGATGAGAGGGAAAAGAGGGAGGGAAGGGAGAGGAAAGAAAAAAAAAAGAAAAGAAAAGAGGGAGAGAGACAGAAAATGAGAGCGAGAGCAAGGACAAGAAAAGAGGGAGATAAGAACAGGGAAGGAGAATAAAAAGTTGACATGCATGTTCGACACTTCATGCTTTAAAAAGGAAGTGTCCAAGGCATGTCAAGGTGTGTTGGTATTGGTGTCGGATGTGGCCTGACACTGACACTTCATGTTTTTTGAAGTGTTCATGCAACATAGTTGCTAGGTTGATTTCAAGGATCTATAAATTATATCTACAAGAAAACACCAAAAATGAAAAAACACATTTTTTCATTTTTTTAGGCTTTTTTTATTATTTTTATTTTTTTTAACATTTTTTTAACGCCAAACTGCTTGTTTCCATTTTCTAATTTTTATTTGTTGCTTATCTACTTACTTTTTGTTGTTGCCTTATTAGTTTCTCATTTATTTTACTTTGCCCCAATTTTTAAGTTTTTTGAAAATTTTAGAAAATTTACCATCTTTTTTCTATTTTTTCAAGTTTGCGGTATTATACCTAATACAAACTTCGGCGTTTAAAATTCGAAAACAATATTTGGGACTATGCTATAAATATCTCCTATCATTTTTGTCTCATGTTTGCTTTCTCTTCGATGGAATGTCACAACTTTTTGATAAGTATAAACTTGCATTGTGCATGTAGGGGTCTTCCTAGCTGTCGCTATTTTAATGCAAGAAAGTGCATAATTTGTTACCTGCATTGAATCATGACCTTTACAGTTGGTGGAGCTTAAGAATGGAGAGACGTACAATGGTCACTTGGTAAATTGTGATAGCTGGATGAATATTCATTTACGTGAAGTCATTTGTACATCTAAGGTAATTTTCTTTCTTCTAGATGGAACGTGAAGACATTTTCTTCTTTGTTTATGTCCTTTTGTATGCGTATTTGTTTGCTATTTTTTCATTTCAATTTAGATGCCCAACTCATTCTACTCTTTGTCATAGGATGGAGATCGTTTTTGGCGAATGCCAGAGTGTTATATTCGTGGAAATACCATCAAATATCTTAGAGTTCCTGATGAGGTATGTATCGTCATGGAGGAATTAGTTTCCACTTGTGTGTGACGTTGAAAACTAACTTGGTAGGCTGAATTTTGAAGGTTTTGGCAATGTTGTAAAGTGCATAACATAATTTCTATTCATGGAGCCAATAGTTAGATATGTAACATGACATAAAAATTCATAAATTTATTCTTTTAATTTTAAAAATCAAAAAAGAAGAAAAAGGAAAAAATAAGAAAAATTTAAAAAGAATTTGAAAACATCTGAAAAAATAAAAAAGGTTGCACATAAATACAATTACGAGCATTTACATTGATACTTTACATAAAGTCATAACTCATGAGGTGGTGCGAAGCTAGCTTCTGCTCGTCTGCCAAGATTGCCGACCCTCGAAGAAGCTTTAGCGACAAAAAGGAACATCCCAAGATATGAGTTCTAGCGGCAGTGGGCTGCCTTGCAGAAGATTCACGATCGCTTGTTTGAGAAAACGAATTGCCGGAAAATGCTTTGGGTGGTCAACTAATTGAACATAGAGGAGAGCTTTACTCTAGAAAGAAGTGAAGATGCCCGGTTCAACAAGATGATCCTGACTGTTTGCACTAAGGATTTTGTAGACTCCTCAAAGTGCCCGGTTGATGAAGAGTAAGGAAATCTTGGTGCAGTTCCACGTGAAAGCACAGCCCACCAACGACAAGAGGCCTTTAGCTGGACCGACCTTTAGGCCTTTTGAAATTGGAAACACAGGGACAGTAGGAAGGAGGATGAAGACTCAGTCATTTCAAGGATTTCTTTATTCAATACTTTTGTGCTTACCTCATAGGCTACAAAGTTTAAATATGCTGTTCAAATGAAAACTGAAGACTTGCTTGCTATTTTTCAAATGGGGCATGCGCCTAAGCCTAAAATTTTGCTGCAGGAGTAACAATCGCAAGATCCTTTGCTCATTAAGGTGAAAATGCACCAGTCTTCTCCCAATTGTGATGCTTTAACTGCGTCTTTAGTGTTTTTAACTGGAAACCTCGATAAAAATTTCTGGTTGCTAGTTTGTTCATAATTTTAAGGCTTTCACACGGCAACATTTTGAAATTGTTTCCCTCGTCATTGCATTTTGTCTTTTCATGTTTGTTGCCTTCTTTATTTCTCCCACTAAGAACTTTGTATGGCCTTTCAGACTTTGCTTTTTAATATCATAAGGATACTCTAGATTTTCATGTCATGCCACCGCCTTCTTTTTCAGCCATTGCAGTGCCAGTCACAAATTTGGACTCCAATCTCTTGTGCTAGGAGGGTGGGCATGATTTTCTTTTCCTCAAAATCGCAGGGGCTTGAAAGTCTTTTCACTCAAGCCCACCATAGTGGACTTTTCAGCAGCCCACTATTTTGACTTTTTGGCCTCTTTTTGCCATATGAAGAGTGTTCTCATATAAGCTCCATAGCCATTTATCATGCATGGCATGAGTCCATTCTGCTCCTTGGATGACATGCAGTGGTGAGTTGCTTTTGACTTCTTTTCTTCATGCCCACTATTCTCATGTGCTTAACAGAGGTTTTATGTGACATGATAAGCTTTTAAAAGAAACTTCTGCTTGATTGGAAAAAATATCATTATGAAACATGCTCTATTTTGACGCCAACTCCCCCACCTTCATTTGCACACTTGCTGTGCGTTAAACTCACTAGTCTGGTACTTGTAGAGAAGCCCATAAGGGTCCGGTTCTTTCATCAGTGTGAACCGGACTTGATCTATTTTTTTATCTTTAAACCATGCAAGTGGGCTCCACACAACTAGGTTGGTCTGTTTTGGATGAGCCAAGGGGTCATAGTTAGGTGCAGCCCTAGGTGGGTCCGCATCATCTGGAAATAAACTTAAATTCTTATGTATCATAAAATGAACTTATTCAGAACAAAGGCGGCAAATAAAGATATGTTTAATCTTCCTTTTCATCTTCATTTCCATTGTCTGCTTCAAATTCTCCTCCTCCATCTCGATGTATATGGCATTTTCATCATCAACTTCCTCTGCTCCTTGTTGAGCATGTCCTGAAATACATTCTTGTAGTTATTGTTATATCATGAGGATATTGTTGGTCCAGGTAAAGTGTATACATACCTTCTTAATTAATTAGGGTTGTGAGGGCTGAATATTGCTTTCGTCCCCTCTTTTCTGCAGTTTTCTCTCTCCTTTCCGCTATTTTCTGCTGAACTTGTGTAGTTGGTTAATGAAGTCTGATATAAAAATTCTCTCACCTCCTGCACTTGTTTCGTCTTAGTATTGTTTGTTCACCCATATTCAGTCATTGTATCTTGACAGTTCAAGTGTCATGCATGCAAAACGTTAACCTTGAATTTTCCCAGAGTATCTTGCAGATGCACAGACATCATGCTCTCCACACCTGCTTCAGTGCCATCTTGCATTTCATTCTCTCATTTTTAGCTGCTTGGCTCTAGTACATTTACATTATTACATATATCTAGAATGTTATATGCACCTATTTCAACTCTGCAGATTGAGGTCCCAAGTTAAACTGTATTTAGCAATGTGCAGTCCCTGAAATGTTCTGCCTGGTTTCTCCAAAATGACAGTGGAAGAGGTGCATTTGTCTACCCTTTCACCTTGTCCATGATTGTCATGTTTTTCCTAAAGCACCCTTTACCATTATTATTTCAATTTTATAGGAAAAATTTACTCAATAATGTAAGCAATGAGGTGTCACCAATTGAAGGCAACTTATTTTGTATTTCTACTTTGGTTTTGGATTGATAGTGATGTTACGGCGCAGCTGTTTTTATTTTGTTTATCATAACCTCCCTCAAACTGGGCAAAGCTTAGAAGACATTGTAAGCTTCCTAACTTCATCTCTAGTTAAACATCCAATGGGTTCATTTCTTTTCTTCCTCTGCTACTGTATGGGCTGAATTTATAAATGCTGCTCACTGGTAGCTTGTGTTTACAAATTTATAGAACTTGACAATGTTAATCACACCCTTCCTTACACAACCTTACTAAATGAGCACCTCCAATTTCTGTGATGTAAATATTGGTGGTTCTTTCAGAACTTATATATTTGCCATTTTCTTTGCATGCCTTTCAGATACAATCATCTTCTATTAGTTGTTATTTTCTATAAAACAGTGTGCGGACATTGATTTGCTCTTTTTGCGTTCAGGTGATCGACAAAGTTCAAGAAGAAACTAATAAAAGCCGAACAGGTGTGTTGTAATTTTTGTTGGCCTTTTCGTCTATGGCTCTTCCTGAAGAATAGCAAAGGAGGGAATGAAAATTTACCCAAATAAGCATCTTTTGAAGCATGTCTTGACCTTGCTAGAAACGCAGACTTTTGTAGTAGGGTAACAATGACTGCCACTAAACAGTATTTGATTGATTGCTATAGTCATAATCAACCACCAATTTATCATCCTACTAATGGGATCATATCCTCTACATATTTTGCCACTTGATCAACATTTGATAGTTCTTTTGGAGTTTATGTCTGAAAGCATAAGGTTTGTTTTGACATCACCTCCACGCAAATGGCTTCGTGCGTGGGAATTATTGGTGCATGGAGTCCGTCATTGCCATTTTATAATAATTAAGAAAATGCATATTTTGTAAATGTGCTATTATGTAGATTGATTGCAATCACTTGCCATTTGTTGTAGAAACTAAAATGACGAGGCATAGGAGATGCCATTTTACTAGATTGGTCTACTCTAGTGTAGAAAGTTATTTATTTATTTATTTTTTTGCCTGATGTAATGTAATTGTGGTTTTTCCTCCCGTCTTTTCCAGAAAGTAAACTATTAGCTCCAGATCTGCAAGTTCACTAGAAGTTCTGGTTTTATCATTCTGTCTTTGACGTGCTAGTGATTTTTGCTTCCATGTTTCCCTCAGTGCATCGGGTGTTCTCCCAAATGCTAATTTACTGCTCTGTCCAGATAGAAAACCTCCAGGTGTAGGGCGTGGAAGGGGAAGAGGCAGAGATGACAGCAGTGGCCGACCAGCAAAGAGCATTGGGCGGGGCCAAGAAGATGGATCTGGTAAAGGTGGTGGCAGTGGTCGTGGTAGGGGTGGATCTGGAGGCAAAGGTGCTGGGAGTAAAGGTACCAATCTGTACTGTTACTCCATTTTTGTGCTTGATAAATAGAAATCTTATGAACGGTCAACTGGAAAAAGCCGAACTCAACTTTTGTGATTGTCAACCACTTGAAGCTTTTTTCATGTTAAATGAAAACAAACTCCTAACTAGCATGAGCCTTTTCCCTTCATTATATAAACGCTGCACTCCTGTGAAGGTGTACTTTACCTCTACTGGCCTTCTAGGTGTAACAAACTCGACAACTATATTTGTGGTTTAACATTTTCAAAGTATAGCCACGTAGTTGCGTTTACCTAACACTTTGGTGCTTTTATGAAATTATCGTGGTTGAATATGGACGTCCTATTAGTTTGTCCCTTCAATGACATGCAACACCCATGATATTCTTTTCAGTTGGCTGAATAGTTTTACTGACTCGATGATTCCATTGGTATGCACCTTTTCTGCTGAAATAGGTGGTGGACGTGGACGTGGTTGATCTGTTGCAGAGGGTAATGGGCGAAGGTGCACAATGAATGAAGTTTCAAATGAATGAAGACGTTATACTTCTCGTGGGGTTGGGTTTGTGGATGTAAGAATATTATATTACGGTGACCTTTCACCAAAAGCTAATGGTTAGGGACGAAAGATTTGCAGGTTACAATTCCTTTGGTTTAAATAGAATCTGACAAATTTTTTTGGTTGGCTCTTATTTTGCTTTTCTATTGCCTGGTCATTTACTTTTCATGTCACATTTTCCGTTTGTTTGTATGGTTTAACTGACTTTTAGTATGTTTTTAGTGCTGTACGATCTATTCAGTTCTCTCTCCCCCCCCCCCCCCCCCCTCTCTCTCTCTCTCTCTCTCTCTCTCTAGCAACACAACCAATACGGTTATAAAACGACAAGAGTTTTATGGTGGCCTTGTGAATTTGTGGCCTTGTTTTTGGGGGCAGATAGGATTCTGGACTGTCACAGGGGTGTGGCTATGATGCAGTACGGGTAGGCAGTGTGGGTGTAGTCACACCTTTCTTCAAAATTGTGGGCAAGAGTGGTTACAACAGGGTGTATATATATATATATATATATATATATATATATATATATATATATATATATATATATATATATATATATATATACAAATTAAATTAAAAATGGAGGATAATGCAGAAGTTTGGTGGATGGGAAATAATAGACGAGAAAAATCAAAATTAATGCAAAGATTAAGTTTGAAAACTTAAATTTTTACGTTTTAAGAGACTGCGTTGCTGTACCCACATACAGTCAGGTATCGAGTTGTGGCCTGTTTCTGAACGTGTCCTGCATTGGCTCAGCGAGCTTAATACGAGGAGTGGCTGTTCGGCTCAATCCCGCTCATATAGGCCCATTAACTGGTGTGTGTGTGTGTGTGAGTTGTGTAACGTGCCGTTTCCGCATCAAACCTTACAAAATACAGGTAATATATCAGGAAATACAAAATTGCTGCTGACGAGGGTCGCCAAGCAGTACATTACAGCGGTAAAAGCGAGATTATGTGGGCAATTGGGTTTTCGTTTGACCATGCGGAAAGACCAAGCAGTCTCCTGAAAAAAGGATGGGGAATCGCAGTGCACCCCCAAAAATCGAAGTGATAAGAATGAAACGCAGCATTTCCTTTTCAAATGATTTCTCCCCTTCACCATTAGGTTCAGGCCATTTAATACTTGCAGCCGCCCAAGAGCCACCTAGGATTTTTTTGGAGGCTATCTGTATTTGTCCCTCCTCCGTCTAAACAGTCTCCCATCCACCAGGAATGATGCCAGATTTAATCTAGCATCTCAAGTTGTCCATAGCCACAGGGTTGTTCAAGAGACGAGCTTAAAAACTGGAAATGCAATGAAGCCAATACTGATTGATCATGAGAGTTGCTCATTGCCGTCGCCTTGGACAGGCATTTCGCCATTCCCAGGTACCCCAAACCACTTCTTGGAAACATAGCCTCTAGCTTCGCATTACCCCCTCTCCTGAAGCTGGAACTGTACCACCTTTTCAATCCCGAAACAATGTTGCTGCCACCACAATCATTACGCCCAACCTGCTGGCCACCAAACGCCAGGTCCTACAGGCCAAATGACAGTGAAGAAAAAGATGGGTGCTAGATTCTTCAGTAGAGCAACATATCAAGCACTTGTTTGGGAGATGCAACCCCCTCCTTTTTTGCCTATAAAAGGTTGGGAGTCTGCCCTCACAAGCAAGGAAGGTGAACCAACTGTCTCTCAGGTGCGCATCCTTATTCCATAGGTGAGCTCTCCACTCTTCCTCTGCCCCCTTCACTCTGATTTGTTCCCATATATCACACATTTTGAGCCCCTTGACCGGAGCCCCATCATAAACAAGCTCGTCGGATTAGAGAGAGTGAATGATCTCACGTGCTAGAATAATATTCTTATAGATGGATCTCCCTAGAATAAAAGCACTCTACTCATTCCCAAGAATTTGGTGGAGGACACTCTTCATCCTGCTAGCTAAAAGCTTTGGAATACATTTGTATAAAGAGTTGCGAAGGGAAATGGGACTAAAGTCTTTTGAGCACATTTGGTTGCCGCGTGCTTGGGGATGAGAGCAATAAGCCACCTGCTAACTTTTCCACTAGGCGGCCTGAAGACATGGAACATCTAATCATCTCGAAGATATCATCATTCACATTGCTTCAGTAGGAGGCAGGAAAGCCATCTAGCCCGGGACCGATGTCTGAATTAGAATAAAAAACTACTTGCCTCACTTCCTCCCTCGTGATCGGCTTGAGGAGGGCTTCATTCCCCAGAGTAGAAAGAGTTTCTCCCCCCCACATGTTTGGGAGGAGGTCTCCTCTCTGACACGCCCAACGGCTCAAAGAAATATGTGGTGCATACCTATCTAAATGCTTCAGGGTCCTCGTGAGAGATTCCTCCCTCCTCCACACAGAAAACGTTGTTTCTTACTTTTCGCCCTTGAACCGTTCTATGAAAAAAGTTGGTATTCCTATCTCCCTCATGTAGCCAATTTATTCTAGAATTATGTCTCCATATACTTTCCACCTCCCAGGGCGCTTTGGACAACTCCTGTCTCCACCGTGTTTAGGTGATGGTCCCCCGGTGTGCCTCGAGATTGAACATCATCTAGCGCACTCCTGATGCTGGAAATACGAGAGGACACATTCCCAACATAGAGGCAGGCTCACCTGGCAAGATGACGCCTAACGATTTCCAGCTTTGAAATAATCCTGATGAGAGGACAACCCCTAATCGGCGTGGCGCCTAGGCATTAGAGATGATT
The DNA here is from genome assembly GCA_011799765.1 of Nymphaea thermarum. Classification (NCBI taxonomy): domain Eukaryota; kingdom Viridiplantae; phylum Streptophyta; class Magnoliopsida; order Nymphaeales; family Nymphaeaceae; genus Nymphaea; species Nymphaea thermarum. The sequence continues at coordinate 95,566 of JAANDH010000669.1, read as the reverse complement.
CTGTGGCTTTCTGGGTAACTGGCCCAGAACTTGAAGAATGAAGTATTTAACTAGCCTCAGTTTGTCCTCCACCATGGATGAGAAGGACGAGGAGAACAGGAGAGGTGAATGGTCTGAGGTGGAGCGAGCGAGCATCCGCAGCTGATTGTGGTGATTCCATCTTTGACTCCAAGAGAGGTTTAGAAGGTACAATCAAGACAACTAAGAATTGCTTCATCACCCTGTCAATTATTGGACCATGTGTATCTCTGGCATGGATCTACCATCTGCAGAAGCTCACCATTATGGAGAAATCTGTTGAAGCACCGGTAAGAAGAGAGGCTGGGGCCCCTGCCAGTTTTGTCATGTGGATCAGTCATGCAATTTAAATCTCCGATAAGAAGGACTAGCTCCTCACGATGTGGCAGTTCTTGAAGCTAGAGAAGAGCAATCTCACGCGAACAAGGAACAGTAGGGAGATAGATACCTCCCCTGGTGTCTCGCTTCATACAACAGAGAATAATCGAGAATATGTGTGTCACAACTTCCTGCACATGCAATCTAGCTGGATCCTAGGTGCAAACAATCTGGGCAATCCCTTGCGAACATACCTGGACAACGTGGCATAGGATCTGTACCGAAACAGCCATTGCTAGAAATTTGAGGTTTCGCAACATTGTATCAACCATAGCCAACCCGGAGAGATTCATCATAGTTAGCCTCCTGCATAACTAGACCTCGTATGTTCTAGGACAAGAAGTTCATGGCTGGACACCGTCAAGCTCTGACACTTCCACCTTGGTCCCCTCTGGAAGGTATTCTTGCAGGCTCTCCTGACTCCTGCATACCAGCATCATCCAAGGATAAACAGGATGGACCATAACAGGCCCTCTTCCGTTTGTGTTTAATCTCACTCTGACCATCAAGGAAGAGCATTTTGGAATTTAAGATGTCCTTCAGAATCGGATTTCCTCTCCCCCTCGAGCTCCCTCCCCTGTTTCGGTGACCATTTTTGTGCCCTCTCTTTTTCAGTTTGACCCTTTGTTCTGATGGCCATGCTATCTTCTGCCCTGACCTTGTCTCCACTCTTGGCTAAGAAGGAAACATCGGCTTGAATCTAGAGCAAGTCCACTCGATTGCTTTGAGAGTTATTAGCAGAGGGTTTTCCTCCTAGTGCCCCCCTGACTGACCCTATGCTTCCTTGAGATGGAGCTTGTGAAGATTTCGATTTGGATTTCCATTTTGCACCCCTGGACATAGAGACACTGCCCTACTCAGCCTGACTTAGCCAGCAGTTCTTTGTCTCCTTCTTCATCTCTTGGCTGGCCTCGCTATCAAGTACCTCTGTTAGCACATTGAAACGATTCTTCGATTGGTGGGAGTCAAGGTCTTCTCAGGGACTGCCCCTCTCGAAGGCCCTTGGGGAATGTCGTTTCTCTTGGGAGAAGGCTCTCGGGAGTGTGAGAATTGACATCGCAAGTTCGGCAGAACCTGAGCCTCCCCTCATACACCGCTGATTGGAGGAGGATAGATCCTTTACCCAAATCGATCTTGACCTCTGGTGGGAGTTGACTCTAGAGGGGTAGCTCTAAGAGGGTCTGCACAAAGCTTGTCCATACCATGGATTTTATGCCGAAGTTGGTGTCCAAAAATTCTCCCTTCAAACCCATAGCAACGACTTGGAAAAATTCTATTACTCCAAAAGTAGGGAGCCAAGCTCAAGAGCCTCATACACAGTGGGACAATGAGCTGAGGATTGATCTCCATCTGCATCCCTGGCACCCAGGACTGCGCCACAAGAACCTTGCCTCCAATCCTCCATTCCCGCCTCTTAAGCACCAGATTTAGTTCATCCTCATTTGAGACACGAACCAAGGAGTCCTTACGAAGGAGGGAGATCTGAGGGGAGATTCTCCCTAACCCTAGAGAGCACAAAACAGAAAGGAGATTTGAGAGGTTGCCACTAGCCTTGTTCGAGGGACCCATGAAGCAACAGACTCCAGATCACTTGAAGGATTTCACCATGTCTTGGAAATTCTCGCAAGATACCAGAATGGGGGTTAGCCCCAGCCTCCTCCCGCCTGTGAGCTCAAGCAGCAGCAGGATATCCTAGGAGAGAGAGTCTCCCTGTTGAGAATGAGATTGATATTTTTTTTCTGTTCCTCTGTAATGTGCTGTTTGTAGTTCAAATTTACATTTTATTAATTCTATATATATATATATATATATATATATATATGAAGTTTGAGAATTGAGATTCAACCACATTGTCATTTTGTCTCAATTTTGCCAAATTTTAGTAGTGAATGAACTTAGCATAAGTCATAGACCATGTGCTTGCTACAATGTACCGGCTAACTAAACACATGAATGATGAGAAATAACTTTGAAAATCCTGCTTGCTTCTTTTATAGGTCCAGAATGCATGATTGATAAGCTCATGAAAGGTATCAGTTTTCCTACCTCTGTAATGTTCTATGGAATTTCATTCGACCTGACATTGCATTTGATTTTGGACACTTCTCCTTTGATGGCGTATGTCAACATGCATATTTTTTCCATTAACGTTTAAGTATGCTCGGTGGTTTTAGCCTAATTAAAACATGCATATTTTTGCCATTAACATTTAAGTATGTTCAGTGGTTTTAGACTACCTAATTAAATAATTTTTTGGTTCTAATTGCCATAAAAATATATCTATCTAGGATTCTAGATTGAAGTCATTAGCATACTGTGCGACTCTTGGGAACATCAAAAGTTCAAAACAAAGGATGAAAAAGGTGCAACCTTTTCTCCCTTGAGTAGTAGTGCAAACTCGACACCGCTGCGTCCAGTTTACGGCACAAGCTTTTCTTCCTTGAGCGGTAGTGCAAACTGGACACATCTGTGTCCATGCAAACTCTGTAGTCCTAACTCTTTTTTAATCTCTTGTCCGTATTTTGAATCTTCTATCTTATTTATTTTGAATCTTCTATCTTATTTATCTTAGGAATGTCAATGGATCAAATCTGAATTGAATTTACTCTTTACCATATCTTGTTAGATTCAAATTGAATGTACTCTTTACCATATCCGATTTATCAAATGTTTACATGCTCCGATTTATGTTTGGATGCAGATCACGAAGAGCCTATGTCATATTTGAATCTGATTTTTTAATTCACATTTGGATCCAATCCAAATGTGACTATGTCATATCCAAAAGTGATTCTAATCCTACTTTCAAGTCATATCCGAATCCAATTCCAATCCAATTTCTTCTAATCCATACTGAATCCCCCCTTATCTGAGATATTTGGGAATCTAAATCCGCATATAGTAGGTCAGACCCCCTCCCACCTGACCATATATACAACGTTTTGGTCATAAACTAAGGGTCTCAAGTCCTTTCTCTACATAGTGGTAAAATCTGGTGCTTGTTCATACAATGGATGCCACATAAAAGGGATTTTAAATCTGCATCGTGTCTGGTATTCAATGTTATTGAACACAATCTCTTGTCCTTATAAGACAATCTCAATAAACAAGAACCAAAGTATGGTGGAAGCCTCCTCATGCTGATGCGTGTAGCACTTGCAGGTCATATCATGACGCTATGCTACTAATACAAAATGTTCAAAATTGTGATTTTTAGCTTTTAATTGGTATCTAGTACATTCCAACATTCTTTTGTCGACCATCTTTTTAAATAACATTGACATTAATCAGAATTCTTATGTCGACCATCTTTTTAAATAACATTGACATTAATCAGAAGTAGTACATACGATCTGCAGAGAGGATGAGACAAAGAGATGATGATATTCAATTTGACATGACACAAGAAACCAATTACTTGATGTTAAATTTCTTTCTTATGAAAGGTAAATCACTTCAATGCCTTTTTCTATATATCCCCTGTAAGATAATGTTTATCATCACATGAACTTTTGAGATGTCACAAATTTTGCGAGGATGGGATAAAAATAAATATCAGGTACACATACGAGAATCGACTTTTGAGGGAGTAGACACAAAATATGGTCCTAGTGTTCAGAAAATCCATCTCACTTTTGTTGATATAACAACTTGGAGATACCAATGTATGGTATCAATGCCAATATTATAGAGACATGGTTGTTTGCCCCAACATGTTGCGGAGGCATCTTTCCTTCCAAGTGGATGCCCATGCCAACTCAGTGCTCTTTAGGCATGTTTCGTTTCTTCCACAGATGGCATGAGCCGCTAAAGTAGATTGCGGCTCCCATCCTGTCTAACAGCCCTACCCAGACTTTTGAGTTGGTGATAGCCTAACAAACAAATGAAATTCATTTTCTTTTTGAATATCCTCAGTCACTGCTTTGCAGCATCATTGAGTGAAACCTTGGCTGAATGGAACAAATGACACAAGGACAAAGAAGCAATTGAACAATGTTACTATTGCAGATTGCAATGGAAAATGAAGATAAGTTAGTGATTCCTCACTCTTGTCTTAATGGACAGCCAATTCCAAAGAGGTGGTAACAAAAAACAGAAAAACCAAAAGGCAAAAGCTGAGTTTCTTTAAGGAGAGAGAGAAAGAGAGAGATCAGGATTAGTGGTCATGGTCCATGGAGAAGGCAAAAGTTAGAAGCTTCAACTCTACAGATGATGATGTCTGTCTGTCTTTGTGTTTTTTTGTGTGTGTGTGTGTGTGTGTGTGAGAGAGAGAGAGAGAGAGAGAGAGAGAGTGCCTTGAAGGGTTGAAAGTTGAAACATAAAGGATTTGAAGAGTTGAAGGTGAAAGAGACTGAATACAAAGGTCCTTCAAAAACTTTCAAATTTGAGTGACCGTCTTCCACAACATGTGTTATGATGGTGGGTCCTCCAAATGAGGCCCAATAACAGTCCCTCGCTACAACAGATTATGCAGGCGTATGCAAAGATACATGCTTCAGGGGAAGAGACTTTACCGTTCGGCTTATAAGTAGAGCACTAAAGAAAACTTTAAACACACATAAAAACTTTCATTAAAAGCATAACATACTTACAATACCAAGAACGTACTAGGCTCTGATACCAAATAAAATTTCTGCTTGGGCTATTTTTAGGCTTCTTTCTAGGGTCAGATAGGCATCCAAGCTCTGAGGTCAGAGGGGTATATGGTCCATGGAGATTTCTGGCAAGATTTTGGTCTGAAGTTGCCTATTCTTTAAGTTAGATGGCTGGCTAACAAAGAAAAGATTTTTGGGTATGAAGGATTTCTTTTGTTTTGCCAGAGGTTGTCGAGAAGGACATGATCTCTTAGGTCAAGGATGAGGACTGGAGAAGTTCGAAAGACCAAATTGGAATGAGGTGGGAAGATTCGTAATCCTAAGTCTGGGTCAAGGGGCAACTGATTTGTAGAGGCCATCTTGTCCTGTGAAAAGAAAAATATTAAGTGAAACAATGCATTCTATCTTGTCTACCGTGACTGATGTCTATATGCAGATATGTTATCAGAAGAATGAGATGAAGATGCTCAAACTCTTTCTTGTTTCATGTCATCAACTATTTGCTGTATGCTTAAAGTAATGTCTAAAAGATCATCACTAGCTTTCCTAATGTCAATAGAGAGGTCTGGGTTAAGGTCATGTAATCTTACTCTGGATTGATCGAGATAACTTACAATTTTATTGAGTATCTTTATTTCGGATTCATAAACATCGATGTCTCTATTCATCTTTTAGAAGTCTACTTACAATACCAAGAGCGTACTAGGCTCTGATACCAAATAAAAGGGGGGGGGGGGCAGATTTACACAAAAAGCACTGGTTCGCTTTCTACAACATGGGAGGCAGAGGAGATGAGGACTGGAGAAGGAGAAAAGGAAGGGGAGTGAAAAAGGCCAGGGCACTCAGGAGTATTCAATCCCTTTCATTCTATTGGTATTCCCTGAAAGCATGGTGAAGCCCTCTGAGCGTCATTCATCCTCAATGACGAAGACTTTTGTGAAGCTTTCCAATCAAATCACCACTTCTGATGAAGACTTTTAATGTACATCGTCCAATGAAAGTGGCGCAAAGAAGGATTTTCAATTGAATAGTGAGATAATCCCCCCTACGTGCATCTTGATTCATCTTGCTTTCTTATCATGGTGTTGAGAAAGAGATTGAAGAACGTGATTCCCCAACCTCAATCGACCAAAGCAAAAAAGGATATGACAAAGCCAAGACTACTAAGGAAGCTGCAAGCGGCAATGAAACAAGTAGGAGTTGATGAGGTCGATGACCTCACTTGGGATGAGTTTAGATGTTCAATTGAAATCCCTATTAAGTAATATGAGCCAGATCCATATGTTAACAACAAGAAACCCCCGTACTTTGAAATTATATGCATTTTTTGGAAATCAACATACAAACAACTTTGCATCGAGAGCAATTATTGACCCATAGAAACAACAATCACTGGTGAAATAAGCTCAGAAGTAGGCGAAAAAGATACATCAAAATCAAGGGCCACCAAGGAGATTGCCAATGAGTTTGTTGGCACTGGCGTCATCAGTCTAGGCGTTCAACTAAAGTACCTACTAAGTACCGTGAAGCCATATCCATGGATGAACAGCAATAAACCCCAATCCTCCACACTTGTAGGTGTTGTGGAAATCAACACACAACAACTCTCATAGTTGCCAGCATTTGTCTACCTATAGAAGCAAAAATTATTGGCAAAAGATGCTTTGAAGCAAGGATGGAGCAAACATACTCCCTATTGCCTATCGAAGAAGCTCAAAACTACGCAGCAAAGCAGATGTGCTCCTCATTGCCAGTAATGTCAACCAACAATAGAAATTCCAATAAAAATCAGATTGTTATGGCTGTTTGCATCCGTTCTTAGACTGCATGAAGCAGTAAAGTTTTGAAATTGGACAATTTTTAGGAAAGATTGATCTCCCACCGATACAAGGTCTGACCATTCCTGCCACCAATAACAAGAGTAATTAGACAAAGGTCTAAGATTCCTCAAAGTTGTACAAATCATTTGAATGATTCTCCTCCTATATGCTTGTGCGGGGATTGAATTTTGGATTTTGAAATTCATTTTGAACATAGATTGAAATTTGGAATTCGATTTTGATAATCATACATTTGAATTCTAAAATTTTGAAGATTTAGAAATTGTTTTTGAATCAGGACTATTAAATTGATCCCACGATAGGAACTTAACTTCGGGTTTTTGTGGTTGAATTCCAACAAATTTAAAGATTTGGAATTTGATCCCCGAATGGAAATTAGAAATTGGATTTTGAAATAATTGGAAATTGAGAATTGGAATTTTAGGATAGTTAGGAATTCACATTTGGCAATAGCTAACGTTTGGAATTTAAATAGTTAAAATTGAGAATTTGGCCATTATTGAAAATTTACTTGATCCCACATGAAATTTGGAAATTTAGGAGGTTCAAATTCTAAACCAATCTAATTGATTTTGGAATCCATTAGAGAGTGTTATCACCCCAAATTTTTCAAAAATGGGGCTATTAAAATTTTGGGTCTATTATTTTTAAAATGAATTTTAAATCCAAGTTTAGATCCAAATCTAACATTTCAAATTCAAAATCCAATTATCAAATCCGAATTAGATCCAAAATCCAAGTTTAGATCCAAATCTAACATTTCAAATTCAAAATCCAATTATCAAATCCGAATTAGATCCAAAATCCAAGTTTAGATCCAAATTGGGAATTGCAAAGCTCTACCCTCTTGAATTCGAATTTTGAATTTTGGCTCTATAACTCTTTCCCTTTGAATTCAAATTTTGAATTCTAATTTCGAAATTTGGCTCCAAAGCTCTTATCTCTTTAATTCAAATCTTGAATTCGAATTTTAAATTTTGCCTCCAAAGTTCTTCCCTCTTGAATTCAAATTTCAAATTTTAGCTCTTAAAAATCTATAAATAAGTCCTTTATCCTCCCTCTTGGGCATGGGCTAACCCTTAGGGGGATTTCTAATACTTCATGACTGAANAGATTTTGCGATTCCAACGAGTCATAGGACGTGTTAAGCGGAGTGGTGAGCAGAGAGTTACAGCTCCACAAACAGTCCCCTATTTCTGGCAAGTAGCGGGAGATCCTGCTGTCTTGGCTGTTGTGAGTCTTGTTGCAGCCAAACCTGTTGCGAATCCGCCTTGGCATCTCAGGTGAACCAGAGAATCGCTGCTCAGCAAGAACCCATCAAACAAATTGTCTACCAAAGTGAGAATTCCTCTTCTAAATCATTTTCAGCAGAGGTACGTGACCAATATCTCATTTCATTTCTTTCTCTCTTTTTCATTTCTCATGTCTCATTTCCAATATCATCATATTCGAGGTATGCAATTCTCCCTTTTCATTTTATTCTTTTCCTCTTGCCGCGCCCCTTTGGCCATGCAAGATAGCTCAAATGATCCGGAATCAATAGTTATTCTTGAGTGCACCGGGAGTATGAGCAAGACGGAACAAAATCCGTATCTTCATTTATCTCCAAAAATATACTTGATATATTGCCTTCATTCATCATTTTTGCTTGAAATGATGCTCATGCATGCTATTCTAATATTCCATTTATATGACCCAATGCACGATGAGAGTGAATGTTTGGGGTTGAGATTTCTTCTTGTCATTTTTGAGGTTGGGGCTTGTCCAACCTGGGAAGACCCTTACGAATATGTACATTTTAATTTGCATTTGCATGACATTTTGCGCTAGTTTCTTTCCTAATCACCCCATTAGGAATCCTAATGAGTGCCTCGTTATATTGCTTGATTTTCTTCCATACCCAATGTTGGAAGAAATATATCCCTTGTGACGAACCAAATCATGACATTTTATGTTTTTATATAAATCATATTTTCCAAAACATTTTCAAAAGAAACCTTCTAAGATGGCCTTGGAGACTTAACTTAGGTTCTTGCATGAGCCCAAGTTCCCCTCCGGCCTACATAAAAAATGAAGTCGGCTATTTCAATTCACTTCTTGATTTTAATACTCATGAAGACATATGTGTATATACATGTTATATACGTATNGAGTCTTTTCAAAAGTTTGAAACATCAAACTTTCAATATTTTCTACACCGCATATAGAATTAAAATGATGTTTAAGTTAAAATGAAATGCATCAATGATAAACATAGCCCTTGGGTTGATTACCCCCGGTAAAGGCGCCGGGAACGGTCGATCCTCGTACCGACGGGCGAGTCCCTTTCTTTCCCATTTTAAAACAAAATCTTATTTTTCTGGAGCACTCCAAAACCAATGAAAATTTTGGGATGCAAACAGAGAGTTTAGATTTGAGACAAAAATCATAATTTTGAAGACTTCCAATTACCTTAGGTTTTTTGTGTTTTCACTTTGAAATAAGTGATGGACCCAATTTTTTTGTCGCCATATGACTTGGTCATGGTAATGACTCCAACTTGACTCATTTAGATATTGGCAATAGTGCATTGGGGTACTTATGAAGTGAGTAAATGTATGTATTAACCAAGGAAACTAGATATTTGTTATTCATGGTCTTTGCTCTCTTTTAACCATGCATAATTGGACTAAATTGACATCCAGTAGTTCTAGGAAATGCTGGACAATCTCCTAACCAATTCTTGATATTAAAATCAAGAACGTACTTTAGAGGGTGGTCCATGAGCTTAGATTGTTTTGGAAATCTTGGTTTCAAAAAATTATAGGATTTGAAAACTCTTTGGGGTTGACTTGGACCAAGTTGTGAGGAATTGGTAGAGTTTTTATGAGCTCTTGCTTGCTATGGTCTTAACCCATTTTGGCTAAAACGTAAACATTTTGAAGATTGGTTCATTTCCTCGAAATCTGATGTTTTGAGAATTTAGGGATGGATCCTTGGAAAACTTTTCTTTTGAGTAAAGGATCATGGATTTAATTTTTAGGTTTTCCTGAGACAAATCAATCTCTTTTGGAAATTGATTTTGATTTAGAAAATCGATAGACTTGGTTTTGGAGCTGATTTTAGGATCTAAATATGCATTTTCAGATTTTCATGGACTTCTTTAAAATAGGAAGATGAGTAGAAATCTGATTTCTTCTCATGGCTGTTGATTTCAACTGTCGATTAGGCCAAAGTCATTGTATTTTGAACATGAGAGATCCTTGAACCTTAACTAGATTAGGCGTTAGGTTTTCATTAATCTTGGTAAACTAGTTTTTGAAGATCATAGAAAATTTTGAAAATTTCAAAAAATATATACATTTTGAACAAGAGACGAAAATTTCAAAAATATATACATTTTGAACAAGAGATGACTCATTTCAAAATAAGCTCACTTTGATTGATTTTCCACATGTTAGATAGACTACACTCATGACTTGAGTGAGTCCAATCCTTAGTGGACTGAATTTTGATGGACTGCATAATCTGATTCACTACATGTTTGTGGAGTGGGGAGTTGGGGGGGGGGGGTGGTGGCATCATTTATCTTTCACCCATTCCTCTTTGTCATGCATATCATCACATTGAGAAGGTCATAAAATGTTTAAACAAATGAGCCAATTTATCACTCATGATTTGATTGGTTTCACCGTAGTTTCATATGGATTGGGACTCTTTCAAAATCGGAATTCAACTTATAGGATAGATTGGCTTTTTAAAAAATACTATTTGCTAGCTTCCAAAACAAGGTTTTAGTTTGAGATCATTTCAAGAACCATGAGAAATGCATGCACATATGCTTTTAATATGTACATCTCATGTGTGGGAACACCGTTGACATCATTCCTAGCTTTAATTAATTATGAAAAATCCATCCCATACATTTGCTCTTTCATTCATACATTCACAAAATGACAAAAATAAAATCACATTGGGTTACTTATCTTGTTCCAAAAAAATAAACTTGAGCAAACCCACTAATGACTGTGATTATCAGGTATGATTCTGAATGAGATGATATTGACTTTCTACTGGTTGTGATATGACAAGAGATCAAACTTGAAGCTAAACTACTGCAGGTCCAGTCCTAAGAATAGAAAAGGTTGGTTTGGCAGTGGAGTTTCACTTGATTTGCACTTGACACTTCAAAGGAGTTAGCCTTTCATGCCCTTTGTCCCTTGGCAAGTGTTTGTTTTTGTTGTTATTTCCTTTTCGGCTTTCTTTTGATTTTTGTTTTTACTTTTTTAGCCAACTTTCACCTTTGGAAAAAATGCTTCACCACTCCAAGAACTACTGTGGAGTTCCACCATTTTGGAGGTTTGAGTAGTTTTGCTTTGTGCAATGACATACCTATCGAGCTTTTATATGAATCCTTGTGGCGGGCTTTGAGCCGATAACTCTCAGACCAGTTGGCCTTAGGGTGCTGGGTGTATAACACCCCTCAGACTTACTTACTTGAGTCCAAAAGGCTTTAGGAGTCATAGCATAAGCAAATTGTTCAAGGATTACTTTTAGTTTCACAAGGAACAGTTACACTCAGTCTAAGTTCATCACTCAACTCATTTTTTTAGGTAGCTTTTTTTGCATATTGCCGAAGTTCTTTCGTTCACATGAGCTTATTCCTTGTGGCATCTCATGTTAGGATCGGTATTAACTTCTGAACACTGATCCATCAATTTCAATAGAATTTCTTGTATGTTGCAAACCAATGCCACTTGTGGTTGCTCATTCACAATCAAGTCAACGTTTGCAAAAGGTTTTTGAAAAGATTGTTTAAATCCCTTTTAGAAAGTTCATTCGAAGATGGTTTGCAACATCAATTTTGCTTAAAATTCTTGCTATGAAGTAAGACACTTTTAGAAGTTTGGAAAGAATGTAATTATTGAAGAACTTGTTTAAATGTTCACAATTCTAATTTGTGTTTACACTCAGTAATAGAATTTCTTGAGGTATAAGGCATTGATTGGATCAGAGATTTCAAGCCATCTACGTCGATTAGCTTATAAGAATTATGAGGCTAGACTTCCTTAATGACATAAGGTCCTTACCAATTTGGTGCCCCCTTTAGGTATGCTCTTGAGAAGAGCAACATATTGAAGAAGTAGGTCATCTACTTGAGAGGAGTGATAGACTTGGCATAATGTCGAGCCACTCTTTTGCAACAAGATTCAACATGTTCTGGTGCTTGTAGCTTTTTTTCATTGAGGAGATCAAACCTACTAAACTTCTTCACTTGTATTTGTTGATGGAAAGTTTGATTAGAGCAGCAAACTTCATTGCAAGCTTCTGAATGTGCAACGAAAGAACAATTTATCTTTGATACACCAATTTTGCTAGTTGGCAATTATAGGCATCCGAATAGTTTTTTGATATGCCTAAAGTGCATCATGAATTTTTTTGTGTCAATCTCGACCTATTTGAATAGTTCTTAATACATTTGAATATGAATTTTGTTCATGGCTTCTGTTTGACCATTTTCTTATGAGTAATATGTTGCAGGAAAATGATGTTGTATTTGATATTTGTGGTAGAGGTTGCACATCTCAATTTTAAAATGAGTGTCATTGTTTAAGACAATGTCATGAGAGATGGCAAATCTACATAAAAAATTTTGTGGATGAGGGGTAGCATGTATTGCCCTTCAACTATTTGAAGAGTCGCAACTTCTATGCACTTGGTAAAATAACTAGTAGCTATGAAAAAATACATGTGTCCATTTGAGACATGTGGATTAATTGGGGCAGACTATGCCAAAAGCCCACATTATGAATGGCCAAGGTGACATGACCGAATGTAGATATGCTGCGAGGGCATATTGATGGTGCATGCAATTGACATTTAATGCACTTCTTGACAAATTGATGATAATATTTTTGTATGATAGACCAATAATATTATGCTCTAACTATATGTTTGATGAGGGCTTGGTACCCCACATGTTCTCCACAAATTCCTTTGTAGGCTTCTTGAATGACCTCTAATGTCTCTTCCTTGTTGAGACTTCTTGCATATTCTACATTGAACCTTCTTTTGCGGAGAACATAGATGAGAATAAAATATCTTTCATACATTTGTCTTAAAGTCTTTTGCTCTTTTTGAGTCATTTCTTGCAAAAATGCTCCAGCTTGCATGTGATTCTTGTTGTTTTAATACCAAAGCACTTCTCCACTTTTTGCTTTGAGTACTAGAGTACTAGCTCCGGTCTGATGTAGGCTAGTTGCTCATGTATTGCAACTTCAGAAGATCTAATTGACTCTTAAGGCTTGAAAGTGATGGTGGAACCAAGACTGTCCAAACCATTTGGAATTGGGTTGAGTGGTCTCAATATATAATGCTTGCTTATTTGAAAAATTGTCTCTGACCTTTAGCTTTTCAGCTAATAGAAAGTCTACCAATTGATCAGCCAATGCTTGTCCTTTGATAGAGTTTTGAGAAATGTACTCCAAGTCATATTGCAAATAGAGTACCTATCATTTAACAGTCCTTCATGTAAGAAATAATTGCTCCAAAATATATTTGAGATGATTGAGCTTTGAAACTACTTTTACTTCGTATGAGAGTAGATGGTGTCTCAACCTTTGACACATCCAAGCAAGGGAGGGATGAGTTTTCTCCATCATTGAGTTTCTTTTCCCATATTGTAAGAAGGTTTTGCTAACATAATAGATAGTTTGCTCGATCTTGCAACCTTCTTCATATTGAGCAAGAAACCCTCCATAGGTGGAGTTGTTCACTTAGATGTAAAGTAGCAGGGCCTTTTCCAATACTAGTGGTTTCAAAACTAGAGGATTCAATAAATATTGTTCGATGCACTCGAATGATTCTTGGTATTGCAGGCCCCACTTGAACTTGGCTTTTGGAGAAGCTTATTGAAATACTAGAATTGGAGAGGGAGGTTGGAAATAAATCACTGAAGTGCTTGTTTTGTGCCTTGTAAACTGCACAACTGTTTGAGATTGGTTGTGACTAACATATTGGTGATTGCCTTAGCCTTGTCCAAATCTACTTCAATCCTCACTTACTCACCATGTAAGGAGTTTGCCTGATTCAATAACAAATACACATTTTTGAGAATTTAATCTAAGCTTGTATTAGAGTAATGTACCAAAGACTTGAGCTAAATTTCCAATATGATCTTGCCACAATTTAGATTTCACGATAATGTCATCTACATATGCATCCATGAACTTATGCATCTAGTCATGAAAGATAGTTGTCATAGCTATTTGATATGTTTCTCCAGCATTTTTCAAATGGCATCAATATATAACAAAAGGTTCTCCAAGGAGATGTGAAAGATCTCTTGTGTTGTTCTTTAGGAGCCAACTTGATTTGATTGTAGCCAGAATATCCATTCATGAAGGACTACATAGCATGACCAACAACATAAAAAGCCAACTTCATTTAACTCATATAGTCATCAAGACCAACAACATTAAAAAGCCAACTTCATTTAACTCATATAGTCATTCATGTTCTATAGTTAATCATTCTGGCTTTCAAAAGTTTATCAAAAGATTATGAGCACAATTGAAGTGATTGTCACACAACACTATCAGATCATATTGCATATATGTTTATCAAAATGATAAAATTACATGATATTTGAGAGGAGACTAATGAGAGAATTAGTCTTACATCTGACATGTAGATTTCTTCTTATTGGGATCATAGTTATTCATATTTAACTATACCTTATATCGAACGTATGGGAAATGCAAAAGAAAGTTACTAATTTGGTTGTTGTTGAGACTCCTCATACCGAGAAAAACTTGTATTAGTCATATCTTGGCTATTCTTGCTTTCTCCTTTGGTGAACCAAGGAAGTGGAGATGGCACCTAGCGCCGAACAAGCTATCATTCTCCATACTCTTGCTTTTGTCACTTTTGAGTATATGAGTGTTATTATTTGTTTTATCTTGTATATGTTTTCTAGATATTAAACTACTATGTATCTTAGTAACTACAATGGGTAAATCTTGACATGGTTAGTGTTGAAGATTTGACATTTATTCTCTTAAATGATGGTTATGTTTGTCTTCTACATATCCATTAAGTTGGTTCAGCCTAAATGAGAAGCATCTTGAACATTGTTTTGTTCAAGAAAATGGTAAAAAATATGCGAGGTTTTTCCTTGGTAGTTTCATTGTCCTATTAAATTGATTAAATGGTAAAATTCTCTCTCTCTCTATATATATATTCACCTAGTAGAAAAATAGGAAAGGGGCTGCAACAGCAGCCTTCGTGGCATCTTTTGACAAGCATTTACCTGAGCAAAAAGGGGAAGGGGGCTGCTTTTGCCAAGCAAGTCTTGATAGTAAACTATACAGATAAACACGCAAACAAGGAGAGAGAGAGAGATTGACCCATCTGAGATTGATGTAGAAGAGAGGGGATGCAGCGCCCATTTGTCCATGAGAGAGAAAGAGAGAGGTTGTTTTATGAGAGTGTAAAGTCATCATTCTTTAGAATACTCTTTCATGTTCCTCTCAATCCATCCATTTCTAGAGAGAGGAGATGCAACTTTATAACTCGCCTTTCCTTCCTTGTGTATCAAAACATAGCTTTTTATTCATTTTCTTTTCCAAGATGATGTCTAAACATCAACTAGCTATCATTTCCTTTCCCTTTGTTTCCTCTAAATTTACTGTAAAAGAAAAAAAGACCTAGTTTATGATTGGAAGAGTGTGGCCATAAGGTGACCGCAGAGAATAATTACCACATAACTCTCCCTCTTGAAACCAATTGTCAAATATGACTTAGGAAAACTCACTGAATAAATTAATTTGTAATTTTAATAATAAATTTAGTACTTTTTCATAACTGTTACAACCCTTCAGATGAAGGGGTGCTTCCCAAGAGACATGTCCATTGAGATGAAGGGATGGTTCCTTCAAGAGACATGTTCATTGTAAATAAGTACTCTTGCGATGAAGGGGTGTTTCCCCAACAGTTTACGTCCATTCCAACCCTCTTTTGATATAATAAAAAGGGACGAAGAAGCAATCTTGAACACATTAAAGAATCTCATTCAGAAAGGTTGTGAACAGTCATTGGTGATTCAGAGCATAACTGCATGTGACCTTTATCTTGATTCATGCCCTACATTACATATTTCCTACTTTCAATAGGGTCAGAGTTTGGGTTGGAAAGGCAGTGATGAGACTGCCAAGGCATTTGCCATTACCAAGGATGACAACAGATCAGATTTGAATCAGATATACTTTTTACCATATCTGATATTTCAGATATACAATATATGCATAATCAAACTCAGATTTCAGTGCGGATGAAGAAAAGACTACACACCATATCCGCATCTAACATTTAAAAATTCCAAATCCCATCTAAATCTAACTTTTAAGTCATCTCCACATTAGATTCAAATCTGACTTTTAAGTTCAATCTGAATCTGATTTGAGTCCGACTTTTAAGTCAAATCCGAATCCCATCCAGATTCGATTTTTATGTTTTATCCAAATTCGATCCTAAACCTGAGTTTATTAATTAAATCATTTTTGAATTATATGTACTTGCGTTCAAATCAAAAATGTATACTAGACAAAATTAGCAAAGGAAGCTAGGAACCCATTTTTTTAAAAAAATATCCATATTGAAGCAATGTAATAAACAATCCAGTATTGTATCCATGTTGCCTACAAGTTGCACTTTCAAGATGATAGGAGACAACAAATCTGATGGAGTCAAGTGCAACTGCAAGCTCACATCGTAAGTCCCAAGCCTTTTAGGTTGGAATCAAATTCTATGGTATTAGGAGTATTATAGTAAATCACCTCAATCTTTTTTCTTTTTTTTTTTCTGCAACCTTAAATTATTTTTTATTTCATTCCTTTATATAAGATAAACAAATATGATATCGGTCAATTCATTTGATCAATTGTGTTCCTTTTTTGTACAAATATGTTTTCTCATAATGATTTTCCTTTTATTTCCTTCCTTGTCCTCCCGGTGAAGAAAAAGCAAGGTTGAGATAAAACGAAGCCAAAACAAATGAAGCAGCCCCTGATAGCCTCAACACACACACACACACTCACACACACACACACACACACACACACACAGAGAGAGAGAGAGAGAGAGAGAGAGAGAGAGAGAGAGAGAGAGAGAGAGTAGTTTATTTTTTCATCACGTGATTAAAAATGGTCAACTTGATGCCTGATGGTGGTGAATAGAAGCACCTAGCTAAATATTTGAAAGTGTCAAGCGGTGATTTCAGAAAAATTAAAATTTGAGTACATTTTGCAATACGTTAAAAGCTTGAGCACGTTTTTGTAGAATTTTCAGTTTTGACTTTGAACAACAAATAAGTGGGGTAACTTCTAATTTTCCCTTACTTCTGAAGTGCCAGTAACCATGTCTCTCCGACGGCAATTGTCTGATGCCAGTAACCATGTCTCGCTGATTGTAGTGTTTGTTCATTTTTTGTGCACATAGTGGAAACTGTTACACCGGCTAATATATTACCACATGAATCGTTCCAGTAGATATTTTCTTAAATTGTTTTGAACTTCTGAAATAATACACCATACCGCTTTTGATTGTCGACCTCCGGCAGCAACTCTAGAACATTTCTCGTAGAACATGGCTTATTCATTTGCTCCAAGATTCCGAGCATTTATTCAAAAGCATGCACTTGTCACCCACCCCAAAATCGTGAACTAATTCATTATTGAGAACTCTTGTTTCAAGGAAATTATTCAACTTCCCAAAAAGTAAATTACAACATACAGAATGCTCAGCCGGACAACAAAAACGTGAATCAACTACGAAGAGGTTTCAGTAAGAGAAATTGAGCGGCCATGGCCATGGAAAAGCTATTTCAATACCTCCTCGTTATCAAACGATGGGGGACCTTGATGCAATGTCACACCGCTATAACCAAACAACTTCACAAAGCAGGAAATTAGCTGCTGATGAAGGACTTCATCAGCGGGAAGGTCCATCCTGGTCTCTCTCCTCAGTGACGTGACCTCTTTATTAGCTATCCCGCAAGGCACAATGTGCTCAAAGAACTTCATATCTGGATCAATATTGAACGCTAATCCATGAGAAGTAAAACCTGAGGATATCCTGACACCAATAGCACCAATCTTTCTGTCGTCAACCCAAACTCCCGTACCTCCATCCCCACCTGCACGAGCAGGCACACCATACAGTGATGCAAGCTCAACCATTGCTAACTCAAGGTTTTCGACATACTTTCTTGCTCCCAACCCAATTTGCTTCAGTGAAATAATGGGATAAAGCACAGCTTGGCCTGGACCATGAAAGGTTATATCCCCTCCCCTCTGTGTATAATGCAGTTCTGCTCCCAGGGATTGAAGTTCATCCTCTGATATAAGCAAGTTGTGAACTGTCCTCCTCTTCCCCAAAGTGTAAGTCGGTGGATGCTGAAGAGACAAAAGTGTGTCCGAAATAATTCCTGATTTTCTTAGATGGACCAGCTTTTCCTGAAGATTGAGTGCATCTAAGTAGCTTACCAATCCCATCGTCCATACCACAAGGCTCTTTGGAGCCTTCATTCCCACGAAACTTCTAGATTATTTTTTTCAACTTTGCCAGAGCTCCAGCACAAGGAGAGGAGGTTCAGCTGCACAATTTCATGCATAGACAACAGAAAAACCAAGATAATGGGTTATACTCACCAATAAAGGTCAAGGTTTTGGCTAGTCACAAATATCTTCAATAGTTTGGCACACTCATGATGTTTCAAACAGTAATAAGAACCTGTTAAGTATCATGCCATTCTCTGTTAAGCACCAATATTTAAGAGGTTACAAAATTCACTAATATTTACCTATAAAAGCATTGTTTTTGTTTTTCGTGGTTTACATGTCCTTTTGCATCACTACATTTGGTGCTCATAAATGGCTTCCACATTTCCTTGACAAGAGAAAAAGAAGCTGCCTTAAGATTTTTCTTAACAGGGTCCACTATATTTAGTCAGCTAATGTAAATGGCCATGTATACGTGACAACGAAGATTAAATTAATACCCATACTCTTTTAAGTCTGCATCAGCGGGCATCAACCATCCAAAATTCTAGCTCCGAAAAAAAAAAAAATCATTCACATAAATGTAGCAAATAAATACCAGGAAAAAGCAAAGATGATAGATTGCTTCAGAGTCCAGAAACAAGCAACAAACTCTTACCAGAGGGTAGCAGACCAGCATTAACCTGCTGCTACCATATAAATCTTGCTTGTCCAGACATTTAACTTGTTTCAGCATCGCCAACAAGACCAGATTCAAGTAAAGAAAGATAAATACCCATTACCAATTGCATTGGTATATAGTACGATTTTTTTTAGTTAAAAAGTATTAAAAAATGTCAGTCTAAAAGCACACAACTAACAAGACAATCACTGGTTTTCACCAATATGCACACCCACTTAGTCTTAAAAAAAGCAGGGATAAGTTAGAAAAATGGCACTAATGATACATAATGCAAGTTTTCCAGGTCAGTTCTTATCAATGTGGGATAGACCAACACAACTAAAGTACATACAGAGAGATCTCTACAATGTAGCAACAAATAAATTCAGAATGATTTTGTGTTTCTCCAATGCTACAAGATATTTTTGTGCCAAACATCATCAAATCAATATCAAGAAGAATCCTTGGAATGGTGCAAACACTAGATTCCAGAACGAATAAACCTGTATGCATAATAGAAGGAAAAGATATGCAAATTCCGTGCATGAGGTACATGAAATAAGATAAGAAAAGGAAAAAATAGATCCCTAATTCTTATCCTAAAGCTGACAAACATAATACAAAACCATTAGAAGTTTTGACCAATTCTCTCATGGACAGAGGATCCTGGTTCTTGCAGGAAAAATAGAATCATGGGACACAACAATTTTAAAATTTACTTCCTTTATTAAAGACTTATACTGGGGTTGTTAATGGTGAACGGCCTTGGTAGAACTGGTGGAAAATGTCTTTGAGATCCTCCTGCCAGCTGTCAATGCTGGAAAAAGGTTGCTCTTCAGAAAGAGAGAGAGTGTGGAAGAAGTGTCTGCTGTATGTGGCTATCTTAGTGTATATTGGCAAGCGCAGAATAAGTGTGTGGATGGGCTGCATAATAATTATGGTTGTGCTTCCTTTTTTATTTTTTTTTTCTGAATTCTTGAAATTTCTTGTTCAATGTTTCTACTCGTATATGAAAACAGAGTGAGACTAAGAAGGCAAGGTTCATCTTCGGTTGAGAAAGCATGTAGCTGATGGGAGTAAGCAACTCTAGGTGCCAAGATTGGTATTGTCGCACGATGGCTTAGCCTTGCCCCAGCCCACTGCCAAGTACATAACTTGCATAGACATTGGTCAGAGTTAGTGTAACACCTGATGTTCAGTGCACTTCCAAGCATTAGTTGCAGAGCACATAGAAGTAGATCTTTGCGTCATAGTTGCATATAAAAGATTATTCTTTATCATTATCTCCTAGTTGAAAGCGGACTATTTTATTATGCTGTCATTGGTTCCATACTCATGCCCAATAACATGGCAAACAACATTCTTGTTGGAAATTTGGCTTCCGTAATTTGTTTTCCTTTTATGAGATTTATTAGCAAAGCTACCTCCACTAGCTTTGTATTCGACTTCGCACCCTGACTTTGAGTATTGTGTTTCCGAGTAAAATTCGCCATTGGACTTCCAACTTCTATATTTTCAGATTCCTGCAACTGCCCTTCTGGACCAGCAAGGACCCAAGAAGATCTTGATGGCAAATGGGACCAACTTGACTGTCCAAAGCAGTTTTTGAGTAGCCTTAGAATTATTCTAAACTGGCACATCAGTAATCTCCCAGTGAAGTATCTGGGTCTTCCCCTGTTTACTAGGAACCTTTCTCTCAATGGCTGCAAGGACCTCCTATCTAAGCTTCACAAAAAACTTGCCAGATGGAAAGGTCGTCTGCTTTCCCACTCAGGTTGACTGTGCTTAATTAAACATGTTCTTACTTCTCTTATCAGGGTTAGCTGTCTTTAAGCTACCATCGGTGGTCGAACAAAAAATGATTGCTCTCATGGCGAGCTTCCTTTGGGGGTTGCTTGAAGAGGCGAAGGGGCACTCATCTCATTGCTTGGAAGAATTTATGTCGGCCTCTTGATGATGGAGGATTGGGTATCATGAGTATCCATGATGTCCATATTGCTTCGAGGGCTTTCTGCGCTCCCCACCTTTGCCAAAGAAAGTGTGCATGGGCTAAGTTTCTTCATAACAAATATTTTAAAAATCACTCTCTCTAGACAAAAAAGAAAGTAGTCAATGCTTCATGGTTTATGAAAGGGCTACAATCCGGCTGAAGACCATTCAAGACAATGTAAGTTGGAAGGTGGGGGGAAGGCCTTATTGAATTCTGGAGTCAGGTGAACGAATTTATGTCTCTATGACATGCTTAATGTGGAGTAATTTTATGTTTTTGGGAACCTCTTCAATCACATCATCCTAAAGATGGTCTCCATGCAAGCGAGTGTAAATGGCATGATTCGTAGCTTCCTCACAAGAATGCACGTGGATCTCCCCCTCTTAGTGATAACAAAATCCAGCTCATCTATTTAAGTAAGAAGCACTATCTTGCAAAGTGATGGAGATATGGGAGGACGTAAAAGTTAAGCATCCAACAGAAAGTTGGAGACATTGGATCTGGCACAACTTCCTCATTCTCAATGGTTTTGTTACATAGCTAGCTATGGAAGACTCCAAACTCAAAACTGCTTAAAATCAAAGGGTCTCCATATAGCCAATAGATGTTACTTGTGCTATAAACACAAAGAACAGGCTAACCACATTCTCTTCACTTGCCATGTTGCAGCCAAAGTATGGAGATTCATATCCAACAAATTCGGAAAGAAGAGAGTCCCTCATCAAAATTTTATCTTTGAGCTACAGTGGTGGTTTTGATCAAGCTTTGAGCAAAGATGGATTATGCACTATGTCACAGTTCGGGTGTCGAAGCGGCACATCTCAAAAAAATTTAGGTGCGGCGAGGATATTTTTTATTCTTATTAAAAAATTTATTATTACAAAATAAAACAAAATTGTATATAAACGACAAAATTATCAAATAACAAATTCAAAATTGCATATAACCTATGTTGTCAAGGTGCCTAGACAGCAGCGCCAAGCAGAGCCTACTGCCTAGGCAAAAAGGCAGTCCAATTTTTTTTCTAATTTTTTTTAATGTTAATATGTCAAGTTATTTTGATTAACTATTACTAATATTTGAAATGTGAAGCGTAGTAATATAAAAGCATAATCAACTTAAACAATCAAAAATTAAATGTCGACTTCAATGCAAAATCAGTAGAAGAAGTTTAACAACACTCATTAAATGTAATCTAATGCAAGAAACAAAAGAAAAAACTAAATCTAGTCTCTAGAAGAAGGGATGTAAATCTGCAAGAAGTCTTTAATCCATCTGTACTTAAAGAAAGACATAATATAATAAAAAAATAACAATATATAATAGGATACATATAAGTATACATCAGCAGCAATATATATAAGTACATAATCATACTAACGTATAAATATAACAGGTATCACAATACTACATAATTATAAGTAAAGTCCATAACAATATATACTCAATTAAGAAACTTTAACTGAAAGGGAGGGTGACTTTTCGCTTTTTCATGGACTAGGCATGTTGGTGCCTAGGCTGGCCTAGGCACCAACACATATCCTGTTGGCCAAATGGTGGACTTAGGCAACGGGTGTGGACTCACGCTTAGTCCACAGACTCCACACCTAAGTGAGGCCTAGGCAAGGCCTTAACAACATAGTATATATCATACTTGCATTGCATATGAGCATATCAAACAACATATATAATATATTGTATATAGTAATGTAGTAATATAAGTGCATAACATACTAACAGTCTAACATACAGCAAAAAAAATGATAAGAATATAGAAGCAGAAATTGAAAACTTAAAATCAAAACTTCAAAAGGAGAACGCTGAGCACGGCTGGTCGGTTGCATAATGCATATATATAAAAGCTACATTATATATGATAAGTTTGTAACCTGACAAATGACAATATACCACTATAAGAGTTGCAAAATATATATACATGGCTGCAGAGTGCATATATACATGGCCAACAATATATATTTGTTAGTTGAACTTTGAAACTTTTATAGTAGATTCAAGAACGAGCATCTAAAATAAAATATAGAAGCTAATAAGGCAAATGTATACAACAGTAATAGCAATTGCAGCCACCGCTCAGCAGTGTGTACCAAGGTCCACAGCACTACAGCGGTACAGAACACCAGAACCGTATACTGTATAGGCATATAGGTTGCATACCATGATGGCACGGGCAGACAAGAAAGCATTAAACAGCAGTAAAATCGACTTACAAGAGATGCAATGAAAGATAAACACAAAAGGGACAGGAAGAAAACAAACAGATGAAGCCTGGAATTTGTCTCATGTCGGTTTTCCGATGGGTTTGGGCGGAGACACAGCGCCTCTCGTCGCTGTAGGAGATGGCGACGGAGGACTACAGTATCAGCAGCAAGCCAGCAACCCTCTCGTCGTTGGATGGTGGCTGCTGACAACGACTTAACGCCTCTCGTCGCCGGAAAACAGTGAATATCGCCGGAAGGAGGAGCACGGCAGGGGAACATGCGAACGACTGTAGCAGGGGCGGGGGCAGTCAAAGCCCTAACCCCCTTTTCATTCGAATTTTAACAAATTGAAAAAGAACACGCATTTGCACGCGACGCGAGTTAGACCGCACGGGTGCGCGCCAAAACAATACAACGTAGTCGGGTGTTGCAGGTCAGGTCACGTTCACTGGGCTGAACGAGGCTCGGGTGTGAGTCGGAGATCCACCCTCCACGCTGGGGCAGATAAAAGGAAGCATTTGTGTGAATAAATTATGCATTGTTAACAAGTGTGCTTTTACATTGTAATATGGAAGCTGTGGACTAAGGGGGGAGGAAGGGGCCTTGGCCCCTCTTAAGAATTTAAAAACTTTAAATTTTTATATATAAATCTAACAAATTTAGTTTAATATATATATATATATATATATATATATAATTTAAAAATTTCTATTTTGATCCCTTTAAAATTTTGAAGCTATAATTTACTCCTGCGACAAAAAATTTGTTCCAAAGATTGCCAAGATTTGGCAACTAAGGTGTGGGCGAGTTGCGACGACTGCTTCCAATCTATGTCACGGGTACGGGTACGGGGTACGGGTACGGGTACGGTATTTTTTAAAATCATGGTACGGGTACGGCGACTATTATATATAATTAATTCAAATTAATAATTATTATATATAATTAAACCACAAGTTTTAACAAAAATGTCAATAAAAAAAGACTCATAATGAATAAATTATCATTTTTTTCATCTTGTTAATGAAACTTGTTATGTTAAAGTAAAAAAAAAACCAAAAAAATAAAGAATAAGTATTTTTTTTTTATTTTTTAAGTTATAATGTAATTTGGATCTGGATCCAACCCGGATCCAGATCCAAACGTACCGGTACGCGTACCGCCGTACCGGTACGCGTACCGCCGTACCGGTACGCGTACCGCCGTACCGGTACACGTACCGCCGTACCGGTACGCCACTAAAGTGGCGTACCACTGTGACATAGCTTTCAATCTAGAGTTGAAACGTCTAGCAAGGAGCACGATGAGCTTATGCGGTGGACTAGAGTAGGGCCTTTTGTGGATAATTGGCCTGACGTGCAAGATAAGGACCTATGCATTTCAAATTTCTGCAACATTTAAGGGTCCTAATAAAGTTATTGTAGCTGCATGGAAGGTAAGCATCATGATAGTGTTTGTTTTGACATCATGACAGCAGACCGTTCCAAGTTCTCAAGCTAATATTGAATCCATTATGTTGGACAGCCTGTTGCAATCCTTTATAAATACTTCTGACATAAACTTCCTTCTTGTTTCTGACTGACAACAAGGCATGGTTAAATTGGCTGGTTATAGCAAACTGACTGTTCTCTAATCCAACCATTCAATAGATATTGTTGCTATGCTATTTAACACTATACATACCAGTTAATGTTACTGGTGTTGCCTCAATTTTTTTTTTTTTCTTTAGGGTGTGTGATTCATTCCGCCGCCCCTAAAAGAGACTACTGCCTTTCCCCTTGGGTTCAAAGTGTGTGCTTTGATCCTTTGACGGTTCAGAGAAAGAGCGAACTGGGATGTGATAGTGGTATCTTGCCACCCAGTACACTACCACCTCAACTGGTTTGTTTTGTAGTGCCATCCAATCATAGGTAACTGAGAAACATGTGTTGCCAGAACAACTTTGTCGACTCGTTTGGATGCCAATATAAGTCAATGAGCAGGGTTCTTTGGCTTTGGAGAAGTATATGATTATGGATTCAGCTCCTTCCATTAGGTCTTATAGTTAACCTTTTGCTTGTTGAATATGCGCTCTAGAGCAGGCCGAATACATTTTATGAGGGCCAACAAGGCATCATAACAAATTATTAAGCCAACTACTTGGCTGTATATGAAGCACATTCAAAAATATCATCAATATAATAGTACAGTAAAAAGTGCTAAGGGAAAGAGTAAGCAACCCATAGATGGAACTATAAAACCAGAATTACATGTCCCAAGATCAGCCGGCAAGGTGGATGCTCAGACCAAGATTGTTGCTTCCTTTTTAACCTTTCTACAATGTGAAGAATGAATAGTTGAGGACATGTGTCTGTTCATATATGCAAATAGTGCTAACTGGGTCGGTACATCAAGTACAGACATGGCGGTGATAAGCCTCAAAAACACTATTAGGTGCACAACAATTTGGTCGTGGAGAAAAATCAAATAAATGCAATACTTCTGGTAGCTAAGACCTAATAGAGGACAATAGAAAAGGATCAGAGAGAAAACAAAACAGAGATACAATTGCTAAGGATAATGAAAAAACTAAATCATAAGATCTTATTACTTTCATTTCCTTGCTTCTAAAATCAATTCAACATCATGTTGCAAGAGTTATACTCAATGAATTCAAGTTCAAACCATCAATTTTGATGAAACTAACATCATGACTTAGAAAATCACACAAAACAAGAGGAAACTTGTCACCCCTTGTTCTAGGGAGTGAGGAGAAAGCTGTAACATCCTCACAAAATAAAACCACTAAGATTAAATTTCAATTTTAAAAAAGAAAATATAAGCTGGACAAGGAGTTAATGGCTACTTTCTACATACTATGTATATACATAATTAATAAAGATGAATCCAATTTCTACCTGTCACATTGGGAACTCAGAGGCTTAAATATAACTAATGCTCAGTCGCCTTCTCAAAAAAATTTATCTTGCTCAGCTGAAAAGAAAAAAAAAAAGAGAAATACACAAGTGGTAAGTCTTACCGACTCCGTGAGCATACACTGTAAGATCATACCAATTGAAAGTAAACACATTACATCAACAGTCCAGAGATCACACTATATAAACAAACATTCAAGCATATCTCTTAGAGTGATTTTACACTTAAAACTTAAATATATGTCATTGAACTCTCTTAAAATCTGACTGCTATTAGACTTTTAGCTTTCTTATATCAATCTCTTTCTTAGAGTTCACTTTCTTGCTTCAAAAGAGACTCACTCTTCACTTGAGGTTCCATTCTTGAAGGACTCACTCCTTCTTGGAAGCTTACAACTAGAGACCATCACTTTTTTTTCCCTCTTTTTTTTTCAGTTGTCCAAAATTAATAATGAAGGAGAGTCAAAGAGGGCTCGCTCCTCACCTCTTGCAGGTCATGTTCCTTGTGGGCTATCAGTGGTTACCAACCTTAGGCAACCCTTTGCGGCCAGTCACGATAGATACATGCTAAAAGATTATATTAGTATTCTGATAAATTTGCCTTTTTGTTAAAACTGTTTGCCTTCAAATATATATCAGCTTCTATTAACTGAATTTTGGCCTCAATTTTCAATTAATTGATTTCTTAACAAGCCAACCTCTGCAATTTGACATGGTCTGCGTTTTAAATCATATTTCTAACCTTGCTAATAGAATTAATTTAATTTTTTTGTCAAACAGTTCAATCATACATGACATAGTAAAATAATCTTAAAAGATGACACAAACAGCTTCAAATAGCTATGAACATCTAACTTAAAGACTCTTGGTTAAACAAGAGGTCCATCATGCTCCATCTGCTATATTTATCTATTTCATGAGTTGTACAACAAATAGTTAAATAATTCAGAAACATACATTTAAATTCAGCTATGTTAAAAATCTATTGTGTGTTGAGTAATCATCATTGTTTCATCAAACTAAACAACAAGAACATATGCTTTTAAGAAATTACACTTAAAATCTGCTCACCAAAGATTAAAACACTATTCAGTACTGGGCATGTCGTTGGGTGCAGTTTCATCATCCAGCCCACCGAGTGACAATTAATAACATGTTTAGTTATTAACCTTAATTAGAAGTGTTAAACCAATCCCCTTATATGACCAGCAGCCTGACCAACAACAAACCCTTCAATTAGGCTGCGAAGTATTCCCGAATTCACCTCCGTTTAGTCCAGCTCGTACAAGATTATACATGCCCCCTCTGTATTTTGAAATTAACTCTTAAGACCAAAAAAGGAACCATATAGCTTCAGCCCCATCTGAACAATACAGAACTTAAATTTCTCTCTTTTTCTCAACATTTTATGCTCAAAATTCTATCCTTATCTATCAACACCTAAATTCGAAGGAACTGCCCTCAAAAATTCAACTGTATATCCCATTCAGCCCTCTATGGGCAAGAAATATCATTTCTATCAAGAATTACATGCTGAGACTGATAAAACTAGATTTTTCTATCACAAATTAATACGGCAGAGAATTGAAGCTTCTAATTTAGCTAGATATTTAAAAAGAATTAAAGAAGAAAAAGACATCTGGGTAATTCTTACCTCCACCACCGTCCCTCTCCCCACTCTATTTCTCAATCTCTTGTCTGCTCTCTTTCTCCCTCATCTCTCCTCTATTTCTCAGTCCCTCATCTACTCTCTTTCTCCATCATCTCTTCTCACTTGTTCTCCCTCTTTCTATCTTCACTTCTCCACTCTTTGTCTCCCTGTCTCCCTCTCTCAAACCCTTTTGCTTTTCCTTAGAAAAGAAAAGAGAAAAACGCAGTAGTGCTCGATAAGCCTCCCCACACACATAATTTCCAAAATTGACCTTTAAGATCTCTGTATTTTAGAAAACACATTTTAATAATTTCTCAAACAGCTCTTTATAGAGACTTATGAGCGTAACAAAACTTGTCCCAGAATATAAAATTATAGAGTGAACACTTAGATGAGAGTAAGATCCAAGAAAATCCATCATTCAATAGTTAAGTAGGAACTGCAAATGACAGATGTTGTAGACCAAGAGTTTTATTGATCAATGCAGCCCAATTAATGATCATAAAAAAGTATATGTTTACTCTTTCTCTTGGCCCATTCGAGCTGTCGGAGAAAGGGCACTGGTCACGTTCACTGGGCTGAACGAGGCTCGGGCGGCCATCCTTTTTGCTTTGTAGGTGCTAGATTGAGCAAGGGTGGCAAGGAAAAGTAGAGAAAGGTCCAAAGCCCTTAGACACACATCAAATTTTCCCAATTTGTTTTCATCTGAGCAAGCATTGGGTTCACACTGAGTGTCACTCCTTGTTTTTCTTTCTAGGAGGCACGACAATCTTAACCTAAACATCAAAGACTATGAGAACAACATTCACCAGAAGTTAGAGACAATTTTCGGTGATGTTTCGTTTCATTGATTCAGTCACTCATTCTATAAAATTTCATTTTATATTCTTGACAGAAGACCTTTTTCTAATTGTCTGCTGGGAGCAATTTTTGAACTCCTCACCATGTTCTTCTTCTTCCATTATTTTTTGAATGTTAAGTAGATTATGAATTATAGCTAAAATGAATATAGGCAACTGTTAGGTCTATAGGAAGGGCTTAAGAAAAGGGGGATACACAGTCGTGGCAAACATCATAGCATAGATCTATATTGACAGTCACCGGTGTAGGTAATTTCATCTTGGGAGAAGTCTCTACAAGTGAAAATTTTCACTAGTATAAATATGTTTGTTGTACTCATACCACATTTTTGTATCTCTACATGGTAAGAATACGAAAACCAAGAGGTATAAACTGTAACGTTTAAAAACTTTAAAATGGACAACATAGAAATATGATTCCCAACAAGATATTTGTGGAGACCTCAACAAAGACAACATAGAAAAGATTGCATTTGAGAGGTTCACAAGATGTTTGTGGAGACCACAACAAAGGCAACACAAAATGGATTGTATATGAGGAGTTCATATGTCATCTTAGAAGCAGATAGCTTTTGCCAGTTATTGATTCAAAGTGCATTGTGAATTTGTTAAAAAATCATTGGCTGGAGGAGGAATTTCACACAACACTATAGTACCAAATGCATTCATGTAACAGCTGCACAACCATGACAAAGACTAACCAAATAAAAAGGGAAAAGTAAAATAATTTGGCTTGTCCACTGTATCAGAATGTCATAATTGATGGTAGAATTTCTTTAGGGACAAGCTAACATCATCACCAAAGTGAAGAAAGAAAAACATATGGAATGACATAAAAGAAAAAAGAATATTCAAAGGCAATAAACATTTCTAACTCTACTGACGGAAAGAGAAAAGAATATTGAAGAACTTGAAAGAACAATTCCAGTGGGGTTCGCATGCTTCTTAAAGAATGCCTGTACACAAAGAGGCATAGCGTGTAATGCAGAAGGCACATTACATTCTTGCACATGAAAGTTAGCATCAAGCATAATGAGGAAACGACATTGTTATGCTTTTCTTCACTGCGATCAAAAGATACCTGTACCTTCTTGACTAAAAGCCTCGCTTGGATCATTTTTATCAATGGATGTTTTCTTAGAAAATGAAAAGACAACATGAAATTCATCATCCAAAGCAGACCAAACCACTGAAAGTCTGAAACTATGAGGATGACCAAGCAATAGTAAGAATAGATTTAACAATAGTAAGAATAAATTTTCTATAACCTATGAATAGAGAACTTCATGCACACAACTCCATATTTTCTAATTGCATATTTCTATGCTGATGATAAAAAGCAAAACAATAAGACAACTGAAATATCCAAATTAAGCAATACCAAGACCCAATCCAAAGACAAACCAACAGATCTTACATTACATTAAAAATATGTTTTACAGAGTGGACCAATGGTTACTCCATTGTAGGAGAATGAAGTCAAAAGTGGAAGTTACATGTGGATCAAATCTCACCAAAGACAACTGATCCATCAAAGAAAAATCATGGATAGTAATAAGCCCTGTGGCTAGAAAAATAAATGCTATGCAAATTGAATGCTCTCGTTCATTTCCAAATGACAATATTTAAATTACATTAGGAACAAGCTTGAATAGAAAAGATAAATCTGAACACTTTCCTATGCAATCACTAGGACAAATTGACTGCCTGATGTAAGTTCACATGCCGTTCAACTCCACACTTGTCTCCCCAAGGCCAATTAGTCAACTACCTCCTAACTTTTTACTTCAAAAATAAAAGTCAACCATGAAAAGTTCAGATAGATCATCTTGTCTCCTCACCAAACAAGGAAATTTTTGAAGAAAATTTCTGACTTTCCAGATTATAAACCATTATAAAGCAAAATTTTGCCATCCTACAGCCTTCCCCATGCAAAGACAAAAAAGAAAAAAGAAAAGGAAAAGAGCTTTGACTACCCCTAAATAATGCTTCTCAAAATTGTTTGTCACATTATATTCAAACCAAGATAAGCTTCTGCAACAAGTTACTATTTCTCAAAATGTAACTCTCACATTTACAGAAAATTTTAATCAGTTATGCCAATCCATCTTGTAAATTAGTATGTTCTCCAGCTCTGAGGTAGATAATCAAATTATCAATGGGCTCTTTGCAGGAAAAAATAAGACAGAGACTACAAATCTGAAGAAGGAACACAATTGTACCTCTCTACGTTGGCATCTTTTTCTTTTGAAGAATTCCTTTTATTAGCTTTCAACTCAAGCTTTGCACCTTCTTCATCTCTTAGGAACTGAATAACAAATCCACATTCATTAGTGAAGCTAGATAACAAGTTGTGATCGTTTAAATATCTTTCCATGCCCTTACTCTTCAAGCTTCTATTATACTGAAACTTGCTAGATAATTTCCTAATAAGGAGTTTGCTGCTTCAGTCATAGGCTCTGAACAAAAATCAAATATATCTAGCTCCAAGGCATAACCAACTTTCTGCAACAAAAAATAAGAAAATAAAATAGCCATGTGCTATGTTAGTCATGAAAAGGAATAAATCAGTGTTAGTGGAACTGCATTGCTGGATGCATAATGTCTTGTAACAACTATAGGAAGACCTTACTCGCAAAATCTTTGCCTTCTGATTGATTCCCCTTTTCCAGGAAAAAAAACTACAAATTGAATGGCTAAATATCTACAGGAAACAATTGGATGCATGATTTTTCCATTCAATCTGGTGAAAAACAAATTACAATGCAGAACAAGGAGGCAAATCGTCTAGTACACACCAATGCAGGAGAAGCCTTCTCTAGTTCAAACCTAAGACCCCGACCACAATGCAGGGAATTTTGTTATTATATGATATATCTAGCGAAAAATATTCAGATGCAGAGTTGCCGGTTGACATTCAGAGATGAGTTTCTTGGGATGCAAGAGAAACAGATGTAAAGAGGAGCTTTGGTAAATGGAGAGCTGGTAATGGGTAGAACTTGTCGCCAGAAGAAGACCAAGATTGACATCAATAACAGTCAAAAGAAGCTCTATATGCAGAACATTCCCGAGTATAAGAAAAACAAGCTATGCTATTCAATTTACAATTTTGTTTTTTTAATTTTACCTATAAGTAATGCAGCTGCCTGAGGTATGTTACATTAAAAAGTTAATGCTTATCAGCAACCTTTCAACTAGAGGAATGTAACCGCCGGCGTGCACGGCTGTCGATCCTTCTGGTTGCGGATGTGACAGTAGAAGGGAGGAGACAGCAGGGGAAAGGAAAGGGGTGAGACAGCGAGAAGAGAAGCGAGAGTGGGAAAGGAGGGGGGGTGGTTGGGGAGGACGCCGACGGGGCCTCCTTCGTATTCTTTCAATAAATCAAGGCCGTCCGATGAAAATGAATCGGACGGCCAACCATACATCCTCGGGTACGTCGGGTCCAATGGGCGGAAACCCTAGAAGCCCAAATAAAAGGACCCCGAGGGGCCGCCGCCTCAATGACGGAAACCCTAGCGCGTTTCCTATTTAACCGTGGGGTGATCCTCTTATCGTCACCCCTTCTCCAACCTTCCTCCCTCCGTTCTCTTAGGCATGGTCTTTCATCCACCTCGTCCTCTTCTTTTTCCGTTTTTTCCCCTCTTCTGTTTCAAATGGTTTTCTCATGCTGTCCCTTCTTCTCTGTGAGTTTGTGTGGTTGTTCTTATAAAGGTGGTCTCTCTCTCTCCCCCCCCCCCCCATGGTCTTTTCGCCTCATCATCTACGCTTTTTCCGTTTGTTCTTCGTTTTTCTCTTCCATTTTCTGGTTTTTTTCTCTCTTTGAAATGATTTTAGCATGTTGAGTCTATCCTTCTCTATGTATTTCCATTATTGATCCGATGAAGCAGTTGAGATGGGCACATGAGGAATCTTCCTGAAACGGGTAATTTGCGTCTGAATTTCAGTGATGCCATATAACCTTGGAGATCTGATGCCCGTTTGAGCCCCTTGATATATTTAATAAACAGTTCAGCGGCCTCATTGCTACGTTTTCTTCAAAACAAAAAAAATTGTTTAGTTTTCCTTGTGTCTTTTGAGAAACTGGTTTCCGGTTTAAGGGAGAATGAAGTGATGAATGAATTTGTTTCCCTATTGGTTTGATTTTGCCGCGATGATGGCAAGTTTGTATTAGCTCTATCTGATCATTCTCCCTATTTGACTGAACTCTGTTCGTTCTTCCTCTGCGATTTGCTTCTTTTTTTCGTGTGATTTGAATATATATATGCCAGCGTCAAATGAATTTCCTATCTTATTTGTATATAATTGATAGTTATACCGCTGGAAATTGTTTGTGATTTGTTTCCTTCATCAATGCAATCTGTTATTCATTCTAACCCTATTTCAATGTTTTTACAAAGTCGACTGGCTCAAATTATTTGGGGGTGCGTTAGATGAGGTTCTTAATTTTCATGTATATATTAATTATGTCAAAATCGAGAGAGAGCGGAAAAGGTATTGTTGTAAAAATTAGTTTGACTTTGTTGGTTCTTCAATGTCTTCTTTCGATTGGTAATGTCAGCCGTAGTCTTGATGAATGGGTAGCGCTATAGGTTCTCTTTTGGAAAGAAAAATGTTTCTCCTGTAGCAAATGCACTTGTTGCTTTTCAAAATACAAATGACTTCATAAATAATCAGAATCCATTTTGATTAAAACAATGTTTTGAAGATATCACCGCGAAGGCTTCAGCAAACCTCCAGTTCCATCCACTGGAGAAGCGCAGCCACCTGCATCGGGAGATCAAGAAGAATAAAAATTCATGTCAGATCTAAAACAACTGCCTTTACTGAATCAATAGCATCTGATCACATTCTCTCCACCATAACATCAACTAAGGCCACTTGGCCTCGGGATCAATGTGAAAAGGCTTAGCAAGGACCTCACTGATGGTAGAAGACACAGCATCGTCTAGTGTTGAAGCTAAGCTCTACATTCTCAGGTCGCTAATGGATGCGGTACTATGTTACTCACCATTAAATCATATCAATCATAAGCTTAGCAATGTTTTGAAAAAGTGCAGTTGATAAATTGCACATGAAATTGAAACAATCATAGGCTTAACAACTTTTTGAAAAACTGAAGAAGGAGATATACTCGCTTGAAACTGAATCTCATAGCTACTTTTTGAAAAACTGAAGGAGATATACTCACGCCTTCAGCCTTCTCATGGTGGCCATTCAGAAAAGCTCAATTTGGATTAACAGTAAATCTAGTTCAAACATAAGTACCCTACGAAGAATGGAATTGAGTCTGAATTTCATCATGATATTGTTGTAGATACATAGGAAATCAATACAAAGTTGGCGCGCCAATCTGGTCTTATGCACTGAAAATGTTACTGAAGAAATGTATTATCAGATTCTTCGCTGATTCAACTGTAAGCCAATTCTCTTCTTGGCCGGGCTTTTTTCTCAGATTTTTCTCCTCGCTTCTACTCTATGCTACAGTAATTGCACCATCTTATTTTTGGTTCTTCTTCATGGACTTTCTTTATGCTTCACCCTCACAGGAAACTTGATTTATGTTTCCCGTGAAAGACCATATGCATGCATGAGTTTCTTTATGTTTCACCTTCTCAGAAAACTTGATTTTGTTGCAGCAAGCTCGTAATACCATATTATGTTTGCGATGACCATATGCGTGTTGAGACAACGTTTCTCTAATAGAGATTCAACTTCTTGTTGACTGGACCCAATAGACCAATAAAGGACATATATATGTCCTTTGACCTGACAGGAAAACAACCTGATAGATCATTTGACTTTCGCTGTTCGATCTAGCGCCTACGATCCAGCAGGGTAATCCAACTAAGAACCCGTTGACAGGAAAACCCGCTCTCTCTCTTAGAGAGCCGAGTCAAGCCCGAGCTTGGCCAGTTCGAGCTCGACTTGAACTTGAGTTGAGCTCCTTATAGCAAGCTCAAGTTCGACTCGTCTACACAAAATAGAGGTCGAACTCAACTCGTTTAACCCATTTAAATTGTTTAGGTTTAACTCGTTTAGCATTAACTCGTGTAAGCATTAGCTTGTTTAACTCATGTAAGCATTAACTCACTAACTTGTTTAACTCTTGTAAGCAATTTACTTGTGTAAGTTGTGAAAGTTTGTTTTTACTTTAAAAGTTAAAACTAATGAACTGGTTTTGATAATATTATTTAAAGTATTGGTTTGTGATTGGTGTCAAGTCGTGTCAGTCGAGTTCCTAAAACTTGAACTCAGACTTACTTGTATTCTTGAGTATCTTTGTAATCTTGAACTTGGCTCATTTATAAATTAATTGAGCACAAGCTAAGTTTTTTCGAGCAAGTTCTAGTTGAGCCCCAATTGACCCTGCTCTCTCTCATTTCTTTTTCAGCCGATTCTATGCCCTAGTCTATACTCTAATATTGTTAATGACATAAATAACTCTTGTTCACAAAAAAAAAAAAAATTATACGTATGTATATATATTACTTTTTATAGAATTACAAAAATATCCCTTCGCTTTTACTGCGTACGTAAACGGCGGGCCCAACTCCCTCTCCCCTCTTCCACCCCGCAGATGCCCCCGCACGTACGCTCGCCCTTGTTCTCTCTACCTTCCCCTCTCCTTCATCCCCCCGTCCAACCTCACCCGACCTTCTCCCTTTGCTCGCCTTCCCTTCCCTCTCTTCTTCCCCATCTTCTGCGCGTCCCTTCGTCCCCGCCCCTTTGATCGCCCCCAACTGTCGACACCTTCGGCTGCCGAAGAATCTGATCCTCGACCTGAGCAGCATCCGTTGAACGAACCATTCCCTACCTGCATCCTTCCCGTTCGACCGGTACTCAACAGGAGCAATAGACAGGTAATCCCCACCCTACCATGCCTTAGAAATTGATTTTTTTAGCAAGTTTCTGTTTCCCCTGTTCAATCTGACCGTTTTTCTGTTTCATCAATTCATTATAGGAATCCCAACGATGCTGATTTATGAAGAACCCAAAACGCTAATTTTATCATAAATCCGTGTGGACTCGGTGTCTGATCATCACTGAAGTCGATCGTTGGAAGCATTCAATTATTTGATAGGTTTCTTCGGCGTCTTGTTTCCGAATGTGATAAATTTGATACACTAGATGCTTGTAGTTTCATGAGAATAAATAGGGTGTTCCATATCGCTTACCTGTTTTTCCTGTAGGAGTAGAAACTTCTGCTTTCTTGCATCCTCTGATACGGTTCCAAGAATTTCAGTGAATTGATTGTATGTTTCTCATGATATATCATGTTTGCGATGTTAAAAACTATGATCTTGTAACATGTTGTTTGACTGTGACGTATGTTTGTTCATTTTTTGTTTAAAGAAGTCTTTGTTTAACTTGTATCTTCTGTTCGTGATCGCCAAGTCACGAAAGAGTATTTCAGTTTCGGTGCCAATGACGATCCATCCACCTCTTGAGCTTACGGTGGTTCCAAGACCTTGATCTCAAGGAGAATCTACTTGGAGTTGCCATTGCATGCCAATGATAAAATTGGACTGTCTGACTTGCTTTCTCGCCTTATATCGTTATTTTTTGTCAGCGAATGGGCACTAGAAGGAAAGTCATATATACTCGTGTCGCTTTCACCGGTATGGACCCTGGTCGAGGTCTACACCGACTGTTTTCGTTCCACTACCAATTACCATCGACGCTGTAGACGCCACTGAAAAGGGCTATACCTGTGATTTTGGCATCACCCGCATAATCTGCGGTGATGAGTTAATCACCCGTCGGTAAAATTTTTAAACCGATATTATGCTATAGCGGTGATTTTATCACCATTATGCCACCGGTTGCGATATGTTTTTTTAAGAATAAATTTTAAATAATCGAAATTTTCGATAAACCATGTGCAAACCTAAAAATAAATATATAATGCATATAGAAAAAATGTTAACAATGATAGTAATAACTGCATCTTCAAGAATGCAGCAACTTGCCCTGCAAAAGCGGACAAACAAGTGAAGAAATCTACAAGTCGAAGAGAAACCATCAAAAAAACATTAGAAACACAAAATTCAGAAAGTAAAAATGAAAATTAATTAATTTACCGTTCAGATTTGAACAAAAAGTAGAAGTAATAGTTAGACAACATCGACGAATCATATTAGTGTCTGCTTCTTGGCATGTATGATAAATAGTTTGAATTGCAGATCACTAAGCCCTTGGATGGCTGTGCACAAAGAAATATATATAGTTTATGCATACACATAGTATCTCCATAATAATAACAAAAGAATTGATAAATCTGCATTCCGCATTCATATCATATGCAACTGAACGAAGAGGTTTTAATGGCACTAACTTGGAGCAGGTCACAAAACAACTTAAACAAATGCATTATTATTAGTACTACAGGCACTGTTTTGATACTAAAACAACTATTTGGAAATCACCACTATCCACCAACAAAACTATACAAAACCATGAGCATGCTTTAGAACCATCAGATTGGAAGACTTAACAGCCTTCACCTCACCTGGACATATAAACTTTTTCTTCGGTCTAGGGAGTTATGTGGTGTTTGATTATCCACCTAGCATGCATGCCCATGGATTACTCAAACAATGCTGACATGGAGATTGATATTCCATGTGATTCATGATCGTCAAATATCAACCTTAGTTATTCCATAGGATGGATTCTTCTATAAGATTTTCGAAAGAAGTGGTTAAAAAAACAAGACAGTGCCTTTGTGTAAACCAAGAAAAATGTAAAATAGAAGGCAAGGAAATGGCAGGTTTTTAAAGGTGTAAGGACTAATTTCGTTCTTCCACCCAATAATTTTCCCCTCCTTCCTTGAAAGTCTTCGTAAGTTTCTAATAAAAAAAAAATTGCCTGCATAAAAAAATTGCATAATACTTGTGAATAGTATCTTGGCATTTGTCATCAAGTTGAGCTTGACTCCATCGGACCACAAGAAAAGGAGAGATCCTCCCTTTAAAAGGCTCCTAATCATTGTCAAGTGATGGAATGCCACCTGCGAGCCTTATTCTACCAGCTTAAGTTCATTTTTCACAAGCTGACAGTCAAGTCATCCAAAACATTTTTAAAATATTTCACCATCCACAATTGACACATATGTATATAAATGTAAAGAGAGAGAAAGTGAGAGGGAGAGAGAGAGATGAAAAGGGTATCAAATTAGCCCTTCTACTAGTGATCCATATGACATCAGTCAATCAATCTTTGAAGACGCACTTTGAAGTGCCTCGCAATGTCAGCAAAGATCTGTCCAAAGTAAATTTTATAGTGAATGGTCCATCGGAGTCCTATCATAACAAGAATTCAGTAGATAAAGAGGTGCACAAACATGATACCAAGGACAGTGATGTGAATATCAATTTAAATGGCTAATATCGAATTATGATTAAGACACCATAAGGTTGCTTTCTTTTCTTAATTCATCGGCATTCACTTTCTTTGCTGTCTAATTAATCAATTTTATCAATTCGGGAGCATTTTATGGCCACAAAAATTCAGGAATTATTTATCCATGAATAATTCCAGGGAACAGGTTGGAAGAGTAAAATTCCAGCCCTATTCTTAACAAATGATTGATGGACAAAAGTAATCCTTGAAAAGCCTTACCGTTGCAGTTTATAGCGAGAAAAAGTTTAGAAACCAATAAGCTTATCATTAGCATTATTTCTTCAGCGTCAGAAACAACAGCCTGAGCTCATATAGAGGCCCATTATAAAGAGAAGGTATACTTAGGAAACTTATGATCCCATGCCAAAGTAAAAATGAAAGATTTTCCTATTGCCAAAGTACATTATTTACCTAATTGTGGATTATCGCCTGTCCTTCTCATGGCTAGACTTGTCTTCGTAAAATTCAAGTTTTTTTTTTTTGCAAAAACAATAAACATTGTAAGATATAGCATAATGAGAAATCAAAGCCAACCAAACTAGCTATATATACATTAACGACCCAATTCCACATAATTTAAATTAATCCTAAAAAATTACTTGTTATATTATACATTGTCAAGTAAATTATCACCTAATTGTAAGTGGTATTTTATTTCGATAACTGTGATATTCTTGTCTCCCATTGGTTCCTCTGCAAAAGAATAGCTATTGTGAGAACAAACCCATAATGTAAAGAGATATATAGCTTTACTGTGCTTTATGGCAAAACGAGTGTTAATTGCCACATGTTAGTTTTGTATTTTATGTGTTATGTTAGCAAGTTAGGATCAGTCAAAATCAACTTGTAAAACAACAAAAGAAAATGGCATATCATAGTCAATTGTCAAAATCATTGTACAAAAATGATATGTAGTAATTCGAATTAGAGGTAAAGTCTTTAATCTAATACAAGATAATTTAAAGACAAAATAAATCTAATCTATGTAAGAAAAAATGTAAATCCTTAATATGGATTTGATGGCTTCACCAGGCTCTTCTAT
This sequence comes from Nymphaea thermarum, assembly GCA_011799765.1. NCBI lineage: Eukaryota > Viridiplantae > Streptophyta > Magnoliopsida > Nymphaeales > Nymphaeaceae > Nymphaea > Nymphaea thermarum. The sequence continues at coordinate 56,457 of JAANDH010000669.1, read as the reverse complement.
TCGAAGTGGAATAACAGTGCATAATTCGTTGGAATATGCTGTTGACTATTCTAGTTTCCTCAAAGGATGTCGGAGCTGGGAGCAAAAGATTCAGGAAGAAATTCTAGGAGAGAAGGGGAGAGGGGAGAGGGGAGAGAAAATGGTTGGGGAACAGCTTCGCCTGTCTTTTATATGAATGGTCATGTAATGAGTCACCAGTATAAGTTCATTCTATACCGGACCTGATATCTATACTAGTGATTCAACTTATGTTTTACTGACAAAAAAAAGTCACTAATGTAAATTATCAACTATAGTGGTGATTGTTGTCATCGAAGTCAACTAAATCTGAAAAGGTTTAATATACAAGTGAATCTAATCAGGTCACATTCATAGTGAAAAATTTTAGCTCGAAGTGTCAAGCAAATATAGCTATGTGCACCAAATTATAGATCTGATCTGATCTGATCTTGAAATATATCTGTCTTCAATTTTGCAAGAACTTATACTAAAATATCAGTTTGGTATTAGCTCTTGTAAACACCCCAAATTTTTCCATTCGGTCGACAATTCTAGGTTTTGCAATGAATTTCACAAAATTGATTGTGATAAACTTTACTTTCAAAGTAAACTTTTTAACCCCAAACCGCACTTAGGTTTAATTTGTGAACTTAATTCATGGCACAAATCTCAATGCTGGTGTACGAGTCCACATCCAGTCAATATGCAATACTACACCCAAATTAAGGTTTTAAACCCAAATTTAATTACAATTGTCATTTGGAATGCGAATTTAGGTTTTAAAATCAAAACCAGACTTGAAACAAAGTTTTGCAACTTAAGCAAGTTGCAAAGCACCAAGTAGGACCCACATGTGAACCCCAACTAGTCTGTATGGGCAAAGGCCCACCTAGGGTTGGGCGCAGCCCCCTTTTGATTAAAATCAATTTAAAAATGCTCCTTTTATTCTAAAATATTAAAATAATATAAATCCAACAAAATGAAAAATTTAAGAAAGAAAAGGGGTAAGATTAAAATAATAAAAAAGGATATCCTTTAGTAAAGGAGGAGACAAATTTTAAGATGCCAACATGCATTGACCCTTTTTTACATCTCATAATGTCCTTGTCTCAAACCCACTTAATGTTGAGTGAGTTTGGAACTTTGGATGTGTACTGACCCAAATGGGACGGCCCCACGGTGCCTGTAAAATAGGTCAGATCTGAAGTTGTTGATCAACATGTGACATAATTAAGCCTTGACTGAATCCAACGCTTTGACCAGCCACAGTCAAAGCTCATATCTACTTTCTTGTTTCAGGTTAAACTTAGTTAAAACATTATTAAAATTTTCTATGTATCAAGTTCTATTTAATTCATCAAGGGCAAAGCATAAATAAGATGTTGGCAATGGTATGACTGCCCAATCAATTCAACTTTGGACAACATGATCCTTCTCAATCCAATTTAATTGACAAAACCTTAATTTAGAGCTTAATACGAATCAAATATATAGTTGAACTCATAGATTGTATAAGTCAAGTATATAATTGAACAACCTAGATTCAAATTAGGGTTTTGACCAAGTCAACCCCTTTCTCAATCAAAATTTTAGACAAAAAAGTTTTTTCCAATTTAACTTAATACAATGGATTTAAAATCCTTATAATTTAAATTTGATTGTTGAACTTATAGAAAGCAAATCTATAAGTTAATATGACTAAGACTAAATCACTAGGTCAAAGTCCAGCAAGCTCAAGTCGAACAAGAACACACTCAAGAGAGAATGTGACTGAAATCAACAAAGCCAAATGTTATCCTTTCAAAAACCATTCATATTGTTTTTTAAAAAAATTGAATTTCAAGCTAAAACGAGGTAAAAAAAACCTAGGTTTTAGAGTTTGATTGAATTTTGATTGGCTTTGTCAAAGTCTCAATGGATTTGACCAAGCAAGGTGCACCTAGCCCATGCATGTGGGCTAGGTGAACTCAGCCAACTTTTTTCAAAAATAGATTAAGTAATTAATCTTTCCCCCAATCATAAATCCTAGATCTTTAGCTTTGGCCACTAGGAGACAAGAAGAGCTTTTTATCATTGGCCAAACTTTACGATAAAATGATGTGGTGGCCACATCACCCATATGAAATACAAAATATATAGGTGGACCTTTCCGCATAAGCAAACCACAATTGGTTGGCCCATGCCACATTATCGAGCTGGACCAGCCCTCAACCGCCAACTGAAAAGGATGTGCCCCAAGGGGGGACAAATTTCTTTTGAGTGTTTAATCTAAGCTCCAAAAGGGACTAATTAAGTCCTGCCACATCAGCTAGGAAAGAGAGAGCTCAAGAGGAGGGCACAACTCACTCTCTCTTTTGTTCAAAATAATTAATTTTAAAGATAATCTCTATTACATGCAGCTAATAAAACAAAGTTCTTTTGAACTTCATTGGTTTTTTATGGTTTGAGTGGATGCCTTCAACCAATGCATGCTACTCCTCATCCAACTCAGCCCAACCGTTGGTTGACACATAAGTATGGGATAGCTAAAACCTCTATATAAACCCCTCTGCCTCTCTAGGCATACTAGGGGGCTCTAATTTTTCTAACTCCCTAGAGTTCACTCTCTCACTCAAGCACTCCTAGATCCCACACAGCATTCTCTCTCTCTTGTTTTGTTTGTTCTCTATTGCTGTCAAGTCAAGAAGAAGAAGAAGAAGAAGAAGTCGGCCCCCAAGCAAGAAGCTTCTCTCCTTCCTCTCTCATCGGTCTTGCAAAGCTCCAGCCCTCCTCTCGGTCTCTTATTTATTTGGTTTTATGAAATAGTCTTAGCTTCAACTCCAGCAACCAGCCACCTTAGAAGATTCTCTCCTATTATTGGTTCTGCTTAGCTCAAACCTTCTCCTTAGGTTTTTGTTTAGGATTTTCAATTTTAGGAAGAAATATGAAGCTCACTCACTTCCAAAGTTGCCTAACAAGGTAGGGGCTTTCTCTTCCTTTATCTTGATTCCATGTTCCAATTTTATTTATTTCATAGATAAATGAAGAGCCATCATGGGAGGGATTTTATTTTCTTTCATTTTCAGCTGAGAATAATATCCAGAAGAGGAGCCAACATCAATTTATACATATTAATATGCATTGTATGCATGCATCTCTCAGTTTTCAAATAAATGCCTATCTAAAACTATTTTTTTAGAAGCCAAAATGTCATCCTATTTCAGCCCGCCAACCTCTTGAATCAAACACAAATTTTCTAAATTCAAACCATAGGTGAAGCCCATGGTAAGTTAAAACCCAAATAGGAGAGAGAAATATGAAATAGGGCTCATTGCTTGCTTATTTTACTACTCTCTTCTCTCTTGTTATTTACTTTCCTTTTCATCTACGTCATATATGGACATGAGAAAAGAGTGAGTGAACATTTACCTTCTATGCTTCAATGTCACACATTTACATTCATCTTCTTTCTTAATAGCATATTAGGGACGGATTCATCTATTACATTAGAGGAGGTCCACCATTAGATGATGTCCACCCTTACATGGTCATAAGAATGTGTATTTGCTTGAAAAAAACTATTTATTTTCTTTCCATTGAATTAAATTTTCATGTTTTTCTGCATCCTTTGAAGTAAGGTGGTCAAGGAGGTTAGAAGCCAAGTTTTTAACCAACTTGGCATCAAAAGTGCTTGCTTCTGAACCATTCTTGTTCACAACCTATGTTGCCTTAACTACTTTGTTTCAAGATAAAACATGTGTGTGTGTGAGTGTGTGTGTGTGTGTGTGTATATATATATATATATATATAATAGACACTTTCCTTTAAAGTTAGGTTAAAGACCATGTTCTTAAACTAATTTGAAGGAGCTAGATTCCAACACCAAGTGTTGCTTGCTCAAGGCAACAAGGTTAACCAAATCAAAATTTTAAACTAGACCAATAGGTCAGGGACAAAAACCAGACCTTTTAAATATGATATCTAAAGTTTTTTTTAATATAACCTTACCAATGTTATCTTAAGGATAGGTTGATGCAAAATATATATTAAGTTGTTTGTTTTTTGAGATTTAATAGTGTTTTTATCATAAGCAAAAGGAATGGCTTTCATAGCATCAACATTTTGACAATAGAAAATCAACATTTTTCATAAAAAAAACATGATTCACAACATGTTTTTAATCAAAACATATTTCATAAATATACTAGGATGTTTATATTTTATTTAAAATAAATTTTTAGCAAAAAATTAAAGGATTTGGTTTTTATTCCTGACCAAAGTATCTTTTTTTACCAATTTCTATCTCTCTCCATCTCTCTTTCCCTCTCTCTCCCTCTCTCTCCCTCTCTCTCTCTCTCTCTCTCTCTCTCTCTATGTGTGTGTGTGTGTGTGTGTGTGTGTGTGTACTTAACCTTAAAACCTAAATCTTAATCTGCTAAATGGAATTTAGAGCATCAAAGCTTAGTTCACAAATATTTACTTCCAGGTCAAAAGAAGCTCAAAATTCATTGTTATTTGTGTAACTAAGTCAAATGCCTAGTTTGCCAAAATTGGCATTATAGAGAGAAGCTTCTAAGGTTGCCGATTTCATGTTTTCACAACAGACATAAATTTGCATCCTTAACTCTGTAAATGGTATGGTACCTCAAAATCCCACAAAAGTTCAGTCAAAAGGTTGTAATTAAATTCTCAAAGCTGGAAATAATAATCTTGTTGAATTTACTCAAAATACTAAGTTTTGCATATATAATTTTGAGGTTTTAAGCCAATTTTGGGATAAAAGCTTCTCCTAAAATCTGATTTTAAGTTCAATGTATATCTCTAATGTGAAAATAGATATATATGTCATCTACATATATAATGTGGAATATAAATAAATAAATAAATAAATAATTATATATATATATATATATATCCCACTAGTTTGAAAACTGAATCTATCAACTTTAAGTAAAATTTTAAAGATTTCTACATTATACTTAATCAGAGACTTCCAAGTATATGTCACTCAATTTTTTACTATTAAAACTAGTAAATGGTTTACTTTTATAGTCATTTGAACATATAAAAATGGATGTTCTATATGATCATCCCTAAAAGGGGAATTCCCTTTTTAAAAATTAGGATTTCCATGTAATTTTAAGACTTTGCTTCCATTTTCAAGAGTTGTATCTATTTCAAGCTTATAGACTGTACTTTAATAATTATGCTTAAACTAATATTAAGTAATAACCTAGAGATCGTCCAGCATATCCAATTTTACATCAAAATTGTTCTTCATGTCATGGATGCATGAATGATGGAATGAATATTAAGATTTGTAAGACCTGTATGTATGGAAAACAAGTGAGCAAAGAATGTATGAATGCATGTTGTTTATTTTCCTAACTCATGCATGCATTCATTTACTCAATCACACACATGTGCGCAATCTTTAAAAAATAAGGGAACTAATTCCAAGTTGTAAAATGTGACCAAGCCATATTGCAAAAAAGAATTTGGCGCATCACTTATTTTTTGAAGAAAACGTAGAATCGTCTCAATTTCGTCAGCAATGCATTTGAAACTCGAGTGCAGCATCTTCCAAAAACAAAATCTAAGCTTTTATTATGAACTTGGAAAGTCCACAATTTTCTCTAAAAAACTTGGTATAATTTCAACTCAAACCTCAAATGACTACATCAAAATTTAAAGAACTTAAGTCCCAAATGCCTTGTAAACAACAACTGCACAAGACTTAAACATTTCATTTAAAATTTGCTTCTCCAAAAATGAGATTCTAAGCATCTATGATTCCTTTTCAAATCAATATTGTAAAGAGTTCATCTCAATTTTTTATCTTAATGAGTTTGATTCCTATCTTAAATGATTAAGTAAATTACCCAATTTTTTAAGAGTTTAAAATCAAGACTCATATCATTTAAATTATTTGCAAAGAATCTCAATTTTCTCTCAAAATCCAATCAATTTTTTTTTCATTCAATCAATTTCATCAAAAAGGATTTTCAAATTGGACCATTCAATTCATTATTTAAGTTAAGCTAGCTACTCAAATCAAGTTCATTTTTGAAACTTTGCTTAAAACCAAGTTCAATTTTTTTATCCAAGATGATAGGTTAACTTCAAGTTCATACGAATGAGCGCATTTCCAACACAAGTTCCCAGTTAAACTTTTCAAATCAAATCTCCCAATTAAGATTTTGATCCTTCAAGATAAGTCTCAAGATCAACTTTGCAGGTCAATTTTTTTTTAAAAAACTTATTCTTAGGGTCAATGTTTCCAACGAGGATTCAACTTTCTATCAAGATCCAAAATTTCAAGCAAATCCCACTTATATACCAAAAATAACTCCTAGACAAGTTCAATTGCAAAACAACTTGTCAAAACAAGTCGAATTTCCGAACAACTTGTCCAAAAATAAACTCAAAATTTTATTCCAAACAAGTTTGAAAGATAGCTTTATCCATTTTTTAAAACCTTTATGCACAAAACAATATGATGCATCACGCAAATGATGCACAACTTTTGAGAAATATTTAGTCCTTGGCCTGATTACCCCTATTACAAGTGGCAAAAATGATCTGTCCTCACACCGATATGTAAATTCCTTTCTCTCGAAATTTTTTGAAACTAAAATTTCAATTTTGCTGCTTTACTTGGTTCTTCGTTTGCAAGAGGGGTATCAATAGCTCAACATATTCTTTTTAGTAATGTTTATGATGCATGTTTGCCTTCTTTTGCATTTGAAAAGAAAATTATTATTGGTTACAATTATGCATGATAGAGAAGATCATATGAGCAATTCTTTCTCTCACATGATGAAGATAACAATTTTGTAATTATTATTTGATGGTGATGCACTTCTTGCTTGATGGTGATGCACTTTATTGTATTTGGTATTGTTTTTTTTATACATAAATATCCAAATATCGAACCATGTTGCAGCTCCAAAGCTTCAAATGCAGCAAGGGAGGAAAACTTCTTTGAAAGCATAATTACAAATTTTATTAGACTATAATGAGAATGAGAATGAAACATTGCCTATTGTAAATCAGGATGACGATTTGATGGATGAAGATGTGATGAAAGATGACAAGATGGATGAAGATGTGTTGAAAGAAAAAGAAACATTAAAAAGTGAAAGAGACCAACTTTGTTTTGAACTTAAAGTTCAAAACAACTAGCTCTAAATGTTGACAACAAATATGTACCATTTGTTGGAATAGAATTTAGGAATGAGGACATAACATATGAATTTTACAACAAATATGTGAAGTGAGGGGTGTTTGATGCATGTATACATGACAGTAAAAGAAAAATAGGTGTTCTATACTAAAAGCAATTCACTTGCAAAAGATATGGTTACAAAGAAAAAGAGATTGTGCCCAACAAAAGAATATGGAAATGTAAAGAATATGGAAATGTAAAATGTGGTTGCAACACATGGATGTCAATCAAGCCCATTTAAGAGAGAAAAATTTACCATGTGCACACCATTCATTATGCACACAACCATTATTTCGCTTATCAACAAAGATGAACTTCCACAAGTCATCAAAAAAGTTGAACACCCCTCCAAAGAATGACTTAAATACAATGATTGAATATAGAATACCACCATCAAAGGTTGTAGACTTGCTTGCACATGAAGCTGAGGGCTTGGAACATATGGGATTCCCCAACGATCAGTTGTATGAACATCTAAGGAAAGTAGCATATACTTATCTTGGTAAAGATTTTCCGACTCTGTTAAATTATTTCAAATAAATGGACTGATGAAAATCTAATTTTTTATTATGCATTTCAAGTTGATGAGATTAAAATTCTAAAGAACTGATTTAGGGAAGATGCAACAGCTAGTGAAGATTATCATTTATTTGGGGATATAGTAACATTTGACACATCATATAAAAAATCATGTCGTTCACTCCATCGGTAGGTGTAGACTATCATGGCCAGAGCATTATTTTTGGTTTTGCATTGTTAGCATATGGGAAAATAAAAACATTCAAGTGTCTCTTTCAAGAGTGCTTACATGCAATGGTGATAAACCTCCTATGTCAAATTTGACCAATCAAGATCTTGCAATGAGAGATACGATGAAGGAAGTTTTTTCAATTATAGTACTCGAATGTTGCAATTAGCATATATTTCAAAAAGTGCCAACATATATGGGTAACTTATATAAACATAATCGTTACTTCAAACAACTATAAGAAACATGGTTCATGAATTTAGATTCAACTAAAGAATTTGAAAATAGATCGAACAAGATGATATGCTTATATCCCAAGTTGGAAAGAGCTGATAGCGCTATGAATCTATAGAAAGAAAGCGATACATAGGTAAACTATATTCTAGTGATGTTATCATGGTGAGAATGTATACAACCCAACAAAGTGAAAGTATGAACAACTACTTCAAGAATTCGGGTCAATGAACATACAACTTTAAATGAATTTGTGATAAAATATGGTGAAAAAGAGTTGAATTTCAAAATGAACAATAAAACCATATCCACAAAAACACGACATCCTATGGAATTGTCCAACATTGAGGTGTACAGTAGGTAACATGTCTATGCATGTTGGAATTGAAACAAATATTTAATTGACATTAGAAGCACTATCATGCACTAAGGTTAATTTCTTCTTACATTCACATGAGTAAAAGTTTTTCCATGTGTAGGGATAAGTGGCTCTCCATGACATTGACATTGCTATATCTTCAACTGCATGTTCATGTTGTCGTATAGCTAATCAAGATAAAGCTACTCTTACATTCATTTGATGAATACCACATCATCTGCTCTTGGTAAACAATACATTCAACTTGTAATGCAAGTTAAATTTGTAATACATGTGAGACATTTTACCAGCTTTGGGACAGCATCACTCAAGCTGAATAGGAAATAAAATCAATGAAATAGTTTTGCTTCTTGATCTAGAACAGTAGATGGTTTATTGTTGTATTTGTTGACGTAAATCTGGGTGTGTTATGGTTTAATGTAGTGGCTTTATATTAACCACTAATCTAGAAGTGGCAATGGTCTATTCCTTCTTGCCAAAGCTTCCGAACTAATCTAGCAATGACTTTTGTGTGTTGTGTTCCTCCCTTTTGTTGACACTCATGTCAATTTGGCAAGGTTGAGAACTTGATAGATGATGATTAGCAAGGAGGGTCATCCTGATGTAGATCCAAATGGGTACGGATTTGTCAAAATTAACTAAGACAAAAAAAAGGTAGAAAAAATATAATGAATAGGTCATATCATGGACAGACCCATAAATTAGATGATGAAGGTGGTATAAACTTGCATGAGTCTACTTCATGGCCTCTCAGCATACTCCACATTGTTATGCCTTTAGGTGGATTGAACTGAGTGAAATATAGCCAAAAACTTGAATCCTCTTTAATCTAAAAGAACATTACCAACTTTGGAATCCAAAAAGTTGACCAATCTAGTTTTTGGACATGGTACAAACTTTGGAAGTTCAACGATTGGTTAGAACTTACTCATTTGACGCATTAATCCATTTATGTATACATACATAATAGACTTCGTTTAAATTTCCTTATGGTATTTTCCTGGCAAGGACCTTATCTGACATACTAACACACATAGTTAGTGGTAACTGGAGGCTTGGGTGTATTCAAAGGAGGTCATGGACAACATCAACTTCACGAGTTGATCTTCCCATCAAGATCTTCTACAACTTCTATATTGAGGGCATTCCACCACTGCTTGCTAAGTTGCTTGGGGAATCAGTCCCTCCTTCACCCTCAGCAGCACCTACCCCTGCAGCCAAGGCCACAAAGCCCCATGCTACCATCCCTAACTTCACCAATTGATTTGGTTCTCACCCATCTGTAGGGCTGCACAACGAGTCGAGCCAACTCGGGCTCGACTCGAACTCGCCCGAAAAAGCTCGACTCGAACTCGACTCATTTATAAATGAGTCGAGTTCGAGCTCACCCATTAAGCTCGAAACGCTACACGAGTTGAGTTCGAGTTGCACGAACTCGACTCGTATAAGCTTGACTCGACTCGTACAAACCGGTAAGCCGGTTCATGAAACCGGTTCACCAATCACCGGTTTAGGGTTAAAAGTAAAAACAAAATGTTCGAAAGCCTTTCTCTCTTTTAACTTGTTTCTCCTCTTCCATCGACCGCAGCCAAAGTGTCTTCCCTCTTCCGTTTCGGTCGACCACGGCCATGTCTTCCCTCTTTCTTCCTTCTTCCGTCGACCACGACCGTCGACCACCAGACCAGACGAGGTCACGAGAGAAGCGCCCTCATGATTCGACCATGTTCCATCTAGAAGGGGAAGGCCGATGGGGTGAAGCCGCGAAGCGCAGCAACGGAGCAGCCGGCAGGGCGGTCAGCGGTGGGCGGCAGGTTTTCTTCTTCTTCTTCTTCTTCTTCTTCTTCTTCTTCTTCTTGAATCGGTTCTTCTTCTGTTGGGTTTTCATTTTTTCCCCCTTCTTCAAGCGCATGGTTCTCGCTTGCATGGTCACTGATTTTCCTCCTTGTTCAAGCGCCTGTGTCTCTTGTGTGGTCGGTGATTTCCCTCTTCTTCAAGCACTTGGGTCTCGTTTGCGTGGTCAATGACGTCAACGTGCGACCTTTGTCCCAGACTCCCCGGTTAGGGTTTATCTTCTCCCTCTTTTTTCTTTTTTTTGTTTATTGCTTTGAATCTTGTGGTGTTTTCTATTTTGTTGTTATTGATAGTAAATTCGTTCTTCTCATTTTCGTGTGTTGTTTTTACATGTAATGTGAACTGATTACATCTCTGTTTTTACATGTAATGTTGTTTTTGGTGTTTTCATCTCTGTTTTTCATCTTTGTTTTGATGTTATTGTCGTGTGGTTTTCATCGTTGTTTTTTCTTCATCTCTGTTTTGCTTTTGCTGTTACTCTTTCTCTGTTTTGCTTTTGTTGTTACTCTGTTTTGCTGTTACGCGAGTCAAGCTCGAGCTAAACGAGCTAAACGAGTCGAGCTCGAGCTCGACTACTGATAGTCGAGTCGAGTTCGAGCCTTCTGTAAGAAACTCGACTCGAGCTCGAGTCGAGTTCGAGCTCGAGTAATTTTAGTCGAGTTCGAGCTGAGCTTGGCCAAGCTCGGCTCGAACTCGCTCATGAACAGCCCTACCCATCTGCCATGGCCAGTGACAACTGATGCATGTTGGTGGTGCGTCAACAAGAATAAAGCTTGTGTTTCAGCAAGAGTAGTGCTAGATTATGTATATGTTCATGTAGCCAAGAAGGAAATGCTATCAACGTTTGTTAGAAAAATGATAAAGTTTCCTTTTGATAACACTCATGTTTGTTTATAGATGTTCATTACATTTCTAGACAAGGTTTATAACTTGGGAGATGATGATTAGCATTTTTGTATTATTTGTGTTTCTCTAGTTAACACCAATCATATCATACAATGTTGTAAGATGCATAACTTAACACGATGAATTGAGGCATGAGATTAGCACTTTGTTACCCATTAGTTTAATGGCTGCTTTTTTTTGCTCATTGGTATAAAACTCTTGGGCTGTCTCATCAACAAGAAAAGCCTCTCAATTGCTTCCTAAATAGAGGAGAGCAGAAGGAAATAGGAGAAGCACGGAAACCACTTAATGTAATCATGCATGCTTCAAAGAAAGCAAAGAGGGACGAGAATGTCCACAAGTGCTAAGAATTTCAACTGCTCAATTTCAGCAAGTTCGAAAGAAAGATGCAAACTGAGATTACTAGAACTAATTCTATAGTGCCCCAAACTTGCATAGGTCACTAAAAAAGCATTAGTATTCCATCCGCACTTGAAACCAAGTAACTAAAAGAAGCAAACTGATGAACATACAACATCTAAAGTTCACAAAAAAAAAATTCCATCTATCTTACATATAGAGATATTAGGTTAGATGTTAAGTTACAAGTCACTATTAGGTGTACGTGCATATTCACCTATTCATATAGATATTGATATTTAAAATATTTAGTCCTTAAGCGAAGCTTTGCCAACTCCCAAGCTTGCTTCGCTTTGCGAGTGACACATTTTCTAGATGGGAGAATCCCATGGGTCTATCGGGAGAGGATCGGCAAAAGCTAACCAATGGTGCACTCAACTATTTCTTTATTATGGCTCTGTGCATGGGTTGTTTCACCATTGCGTACACATAATTCTTTTCGTGCATCCTCCAATTTGTTGAGCAAAAAATTACAGGTTGTCTTCCTTCATCACATATAAACCATCCAATTTACGATACAATTGGAAAAAATGGCAATACTTTGTCGATCCCTATGAGAAAAACAAACAATAAATGTTGTTAGATGCATGCGCATCAACGCGTGATGTGCATGCATCATTGCACACCAAGTAGCAAAACACATCAAAAAGTTAATGTGAGGTGTACTTGAAATAGTGCTCACACCTCACAATGTGCTCACGCCTCACAATGTGACACACATCTACCATGATGATTTGCACCTACCACATGATGCGTGCACGAGTTCTAATAATGGCTACTCTCAGCATTAAAAAGAGCTGGTAAAAGTCTCCCAACATTTATAAAGCACGAGAAAAAGACTTTCTACTCCAAACCGACTATATAGAAAAGTGTTTCAACTTGCAAAAGAATTATCGATTCTGTATGCATCTAACAATTGCATTAATGCACTCTCACTTTATGAACTTTTCCAATGCCCATTGCATGATCTTCAGTGATGATTTGATTCAATTTTAGTGAGTATTTATGTCTATCTCCCTGATCTTTCTCTCGTCCTCTCTTTCGGTTGAACAGTTGACGTCTGTCGACAAGAATGTTAGATTGGCCAGTAGCCCTTTTTGCTGGCTCTCCAAAATATCCCATGTTTTCGGGCTCATTTATATTGTAGTAAACAACTAAATTATATACTATGTAGCATGAAATAATTTATGGAACAAGACTTGTCAACTTGATTCCATTTGTTACTAAATATCTACTTGTCATTCTTATAATGTATATATATATATATATATATATATATATATATATATATATATATATTATTTCTCATGTCACAAGTTTTATGAATTGAGAGTCAAGATTTTATTTCTTTCGTGCATGCGTAGGAGGTAACAAACCAAAAACATAAAAGCTTTGGACCTTTAGTTTTTGAATTTTGATGAAATCCTATTGTACTTTGAAGAAACAAGTTTTTATCTTAGGTTTTTCAAGTTAGTGATCATATATTTCTATAATTAGTTTCAATTTATAGAAAAATATACATAGGTAGTCTTTCATATAATTTATTTTCTTAAATCATTTTGACCTCCTTATTATTCATTTTTTATATTTTTTAGGAACTTTCATCTTTCAGAGTAGGTGGGCTCTCCTCTCAAAACGCAAAGTCCAGATCCATGTAACCCAGAAGAATCATAGCATTTTTTTTTAAATCTTAATGTTTGAACCATTTAATTCATGAATAGAACTCAAATTTGTAGATATCAATAAAGTAGAAAAACTTATTGTATAAAGAATAGTATGCCATACTCACAATTGATACACGTGTACAAATGAAATAACACACAATTGAATTCAAAACTACGGACTGAATACCATCATAAGATACTAGTGCAACATTAATACCACCTGCAAGTAGTACCCTTGATCCACATTGAATACATACAATTAGTCTTGTCAAACAATGAACCTTTCTTCGGACGGACTCATCATTAACATGAAAACCTCACACCCGTCACATATTCATTGTCTTGTATGCTTAAAATCTACCAAACAACAATTTTCCTTCGGGCCGATTACTACTTGCATAGATTAAACATGTTGTCATCTAATATTTTGAACAAGTACACTTACACAATGTCACTTTGGCAACATAAAGCATAATATACTCATTCACGAACAATAGACATGACCAAAGATTAAATTCGAGTTCCAAATATTCACTTAAGCACATGTATAACTTTAAACAATAACATATGATAAAACATTTACAATGATTATAAATTGCCTTGTATTGGTTCTAAAATCCACTGAACCAATAATGAGGATATGTATATTAGCCAACTATATGAACAATTCCAAGATTGTGCTTAAACAGGTCAAGGGCCACTAAAATAGTCCTAAAATAATCTTTATCGGTCGAGAACCAAGTCCAAAACTCATGTATTGCCCAAAATTAATTTGGATTGAACCTATTCAAAAATGGAACATACCAGTTAAGAACAAACCTGAATCAGTTCGAGATAGGATGAACCGGCACCGGCCTCAATAGTACCGAGCCGGTCTAACACATGGCATATTGGTCCCAAAAAGAACCATATCGGGTCACAAAACATGTTAAACCGGTTTCATTTATTTATGTTTTTTTTTTTTAATAACCTTAGAGGTCGTTTGATGGCTACAGGACACACGGAACAGGACACGCGTGTTCTGTCTAATTGATTTTTTATCAAACACTGGACATAGGACAGGCTGAATAGGACGGACAATTGGAGAGGAGTATAAATTCTATTTGTGTTCCAATCTGTTCCGAGCTAACTCTCGGAACAGACGGAACTCCCTCTGCCCCCGAGCCCTCGACCCTCGTCGCCCGAGCCTTTCCGTTTCTCTCCTTCTCCTCGGTCTCCGCGGGAGGGCGACTGCTGAACAGAGTCTTCTTGCAGCAGGGTGTCTTCCAGCGGCTCCTCAGCAGCATCGCATTGCTTGCAGCTCCTCAACGGGCATCCTCGAGCAGCTGAGGAAGCTCCTCAGCAGGGCGTGCGTCTTCCAGCAGCTCCTGGGCGGCGACTTATAGGTAAACTCTCTCTCTCTCTCTCTCTGCTCGTTTTTTCCGCCCCTTGTCGATATCTGATCCATTTTGTCTATTTATTCATCTCATTGATTCTTGCTTCGTAAATAAGGGGCGCTCTGTTAGATTCCATCGGTGATCTTCGTAAATAAGGGGCATTCTGTGTTTATTTATCTCACTGATTCTTGCTTTGAGACGTCACATAAATACTTGCTTCTAAGAATTGAAAGGAATGAAGTGACCTAATTACTCTGTTCTAAGGCTGATGTAACTTTGTTCTCCCCTGTTTCTCCATTTGCTGAATCGAATTGAACACAGAACGCATCGCGCAACACAATTTTTCCATCAAAATCGTCATTCCAAATTTCCAAGCCTTCGGCCCTACACAAAAAATGCATTTTTCCTTTCTATTTCACCCGTCCATCACTTTTGCTTTCTAACTCAGATATCTGCATTGATAAAATTAAATAGATGAATTTGATATTTTTCATATTTGTACATGCCAAATAGGTGGCACTTGGATCAGCTAATTTTTCATATTCAACTTACAAAAAGAGCTTTTGAATGAGCGACAAGTTTAGGCTGAAGCACAGATCTGTTCGGTTGGTCCAACCTGCCTTCATGCCTATCCTGATTTCTCATCCATTCTTTACTGTTCGGCAATCAGAATGCTGCCATATCTCCAATAAATCAGCAACTTCGCCACTCAAAAATAAAATAGCTGCTGCTATGAGTAAAAATTTTAAGTTCCCACTTTCTATATTAAAATTAACCATTGTGAAAGCATGTGCTAATAAATGTACTTTTCATCCCTCAAGATGTAAAGCCGATATAAACATCGGTATCACAACAAAAATGTCGTCTTTCCATGATAAGATTGTGTGCTATTCTGAAATTTGACGCTTTGACATTCCAAACAATCAATGAAATGCTTTATTCTGAAAGTTATGATCCTCTTTAAGTGGTACCTCCTGATACCAGTAGAAATTAGGTTGGAACAATAATGATTTCGATTTAGATGAAGTTGGTTCTCATCAATATATTGGACTTCTTGTCATAAGCACAAACAAAACCAACATTTTCCTTTTATGAAAACAATCGTGGAAATGAAACAAATAGTGAACAACATGATTCAATCAATTTAGAATTCACGTGCCCAATACCCATATGATGTGCCCAAAGATCTATTGGTTGTGCAAAAATAATTGTATATATAGCTAGTCAATTATTGAGCACCATGAAAATGAGATAGAAAGACAAGCATCTTATTCTGTTTCTGCAGGATTAATCAGAAACGGGCATAGACAATTGGCAAGCTCTCCATGAATTTTATCAATAGGTACTCTTGAGCTTGTTCAATTCCTCGAAATATGAAGCCGAACAGGCGATCAGCTGGACAGAACTCTGGCTGATAGGAGTGAGCAACTAACAATTTGAAAGCCCATGAGACTCGAAGTTAGCTTGGTAGCCCTTGAAAGTCCATTACTAAGGCAGATTTTTCTTTTTAGTTTGTAACAGAAGGCAGCTAGCCATCTGAGTTATCAAACTTCATACCTGCTCACATTTATTTTGATTAACAAAAGGTCACTACTGCATGTGGTGGTGGGCTGTTAGTATGGTTAACAGACAACCATTTTGAAAGGGCGCCATCCGCTGCATCTCCCATTCCTTCAATCCTCGTCTTTAGCATCTGCAGACTGCATATACCATTCCTAACTACTCTCAAAATATAAACTTTGTTAAACTCGTTTGGTCTTCAAATTCCTGTTTGGGGAATGCTTGGATGAAACCAGGTTTTGTAAAAGCTGCCCCTCCCAGGTTTTTCATCTGAAAACCTGGTTTTGAGTAGGGACAATGTGAATTGGTTCTATCTGTAACATGCATTAGTGCAGGTCCATGAACCACTGCATGTTGTTTATAGGTTTCAGCCTTTGCATCGTGAAACTGCTTTGAGGTAGATGCAGGAACCAGACGGTGATGCCTCTTCTAAAGTATTACATGGTTTTGATGAAAAAAGTAGCATGCATGACAGAAGACTACTTATCTAGCGAGTTGTCATAGTTATTTTTGTTTTATGACTTGCTACAGTTGAATATTTTAGACAATTTGTATTTTGTAGTTTTACTTGATACCGGTGGCTTATAGATGTTTAAACATTCTACAGTAATGATGTTTTTGTTACATATATGAATGTATTGAAAGAGTTGATTTTGCTATAATATTATGGAACGTGTTATCAAATGTATTGATTTGCATATGACATGTTATGAATTTTATACTTGTTTTGATATAACATGTTCAAAAAATAAGATGTCATATAGCGGACAGAATAAATATAATATCATAAACAAACACCAAACATGACAGACATAATTAACCATGAAAGATGCAAACATCGAACAGGACCGATAGATCGGACATGACAAAAACAAACGTTTGACAGAACGGACAGAACAGACACATACGAAACAAATGCCGGACAAGAAGAACGTAGTGTTCTGTTCCTAAAATCATCAAACGATGGACAATGAACATCATTGTCCATGAGGACAGGACAGTAGTGCAATGGACAGGACGTCCTGTCTGTCATGTCCCAATGGACAGCAATCAAACGACCTCTTATGGAACCAGATTGGGTCATTGCAGACCTGATCCTGACTCCCACTACAGCCCTTGATTGAAGGTGCCGGTTGAGGAACCACCCCACCCAAACCTCACCCTGTGGCCAGATGGCCGTGCAGAGGAAGAGGGCGATGGCACCCTCTCCGCCGCCTTGGGTGGTCCACGGGCATCGTCTGCCACCCACCGGTCCCACTGAATGCCCCACCAGTTCGTGGTGGTGAGGAGTGGGTGGTTTCCCCTCTGTCTCCCACTCTTATGTCATACAAAGGAAGAGGGCGATGGTATGGTAGCCAAGACGAAGCCCTGACCTCTCTCTCATTCTCCAGATTGGAAACGGCAAGGGAAGGCCCGACGGCCCGCTTGTCCTCCACTTGTGGCGAAGAAAGGCCCAACGCCTTTGTGCAGGTGACCATTTACCCATCGCTATGTTAATTGCAGAGAATTTCATAAAAATTCGAAGATTAATTGCCAATATTTCAAAATCTTCGAAAGATCCTCAATTGATTCCACTATCCATTTTGAAACACTTTTTAAGTCAATTTCCAAAAATTTTGGAATAGATTCCGATCAATTTTCAAATAGCCAGATTTCAAGAATTTCTCAAAAAAGTTTTCAAGTGATTTTCAGAAGATCTTAAAACCCAATTCAAGTGAGTTCAAAAAGGATGCAGCTCTCTCTCTCCGCCATCTGGTCTGCCTTTCCATTTGCTCCTCGGATATCACCCTCTTTCGCTTCCCACATCTTCTTGATCCGGCTCTCTCTCATTTTATAGTCTCCTGTTCACTGCACGACCACCACCTAGTCCCTTGCCACCGGTTACCAATCTACTCGTGGACGATCTGCTCCATCCTTGCCTAGTTGCCTTCTCGAGACCCCAACAGCCACTGGTTTCAGCACCACCACTGCTCCTCCTCACCGGCTCCACCCTGCAGTGTCTCATCATCTCTCTCAGCAGCAGCAATCACTGTTGATGTTACGGCCTGCCTCCTCTTCAAAGTTATCGGCTACCCTGTTTCTCCACCTCTCGCCCAACACCGTCGCCTCCGCCCAACCCTTGCCGCTTCAATCTCCCACCATTTTCTGTCTCAGACCATGGCTCATTCTGCCATCTTCATCACCCTCCCCCACTCCACACTACCTGTTTCAGTGCCACCTCCCCCGCCTCTCTTTATCACCAGCCTTCGGGACACCAAATCCACCGCTGATCATCCATCTTCGTCCTCCCGCCAGTTCTCCTACTCACCGCCTTCACCATCTCCACCACCAGAGCCCAGCTTGAACCCCAAAATCTGTCAACCCATTCCAGTTCAGTCGCAGAAGAGTAGTCACCGCTTCACGCCGCTGCCCGTTCCTCTCCCCTAGCCTAACCTCCTAAATCCTCCTCTGGTGGCTGATTCTGCCTGCCTCATCCCTGCCGCCACTAATCCAGCACACCACCGCTGGAATCCCTGAGATCACCACCGCTGGTCTGTCGCCCCCAGGGCAAGACCTACTTTCTGCCCCTCCTATTCGCTTGTCCCGTTCTTCGTCTTTTTTTTTTTGTCTTCTTCTTCTTCTTCTTCTTCTTCTTCTTCTCCTCGTCTGCCTCTCCTCCCCTGCTACAGATTTCTCTCCCAGTCCCTGTCCATTTTTCCTCCACTCGTTCTATCTCCATCTCTTCCACCCAATTCTTCCTTTTCAACTCCTCCCAACCACTGCACCATCGCCTGGCATTTTTCCCAATTTCATCACCACTGTCAGGCTGCGAGCCGATCTCGATAGTAGAAATAGGCAACTCTCCCAATAGTAGGAAAGAGACTCTCCCAAAGAATAACTATAGGATGGGTAGTTAATATAAAATTTGGAATGACGTCAAGATTAGGAAAGACTTTGACACTTTGTTTTTTAGAATTTGTTGACTTGATTAATTGGGTAGTTAATATAAAATTTGATATATTTTAAGATTTTCATTCCTTTGACTTAATTCAACTGGGATAGGACATCCATGGTGGTTGGGGCCCACCATGTCTGATGTAGATGCCATGCTGGATGCCCTAGGACCCACTCAGTCTAGCTGGCAATCCTAATTTTTAATTCTTATCTTAATTAACTTAAGTCAACATTCATTCAACCAATCTTAACATACACCATATGCATAGCTAGTCTACTAACATTTATAGGGAGTCAATTAACTTTACGCCACACTTCAATAGGTCACCTAGAGGTCAATGTGTCATCCTTGTGTTCAGCTGCAGAACATATACCATACATAAGAACATATACCATACATATATCACATACTCCTATCGTGTGTGAATAGAATGCCATGCTATCATCTTATGTCTTTACATCACATCATTCATCCATCACGCATATACCCATGTAGGCACCCATACATGCATTTCATGTCATCCTTCTTACTCCATGTGCATGCATATACATGCAAATGCATTCATAAGCATACCATTCCATGTTAGACATATCATATTATGCTTGCATATATCATCGGCATGCATATGCAAGGTGACATCATCTCATATCCATATGCATGACTCGTATCAACATACCATTATTGGCTACCGCATTCATATATATCATTTCACATCTTTTATACATATAAACAAATGTACCACATGCGCATACATTCATACCACGCTAACATCAGATGCTATGTACGTTGATACGTAGAGTTTATGTATGAATCAAGCACCTTATCATGTCGTTCATAACTTCATGTTCTTTCATGGCATTTTCTGTACATCTTCTGTTGATCATGTACATGTAGGCCCGCTAGAGTATGCATGCATGTGAGTTAGGTCAGAGAGGTTGAGATGATTTTGACAAAGCATACAATGCTATCGTGCAAATTAGTTGGTCGTAGGGCATATTTTACTCTTTATTAAGCAATCTTTGTTCAAATTATCATTTGCTTATTTTCTACGTAATCAAAATCATGGAATTTTATTGTGAAATTTATACTATGATTGGAGGAAGAGGTCTTTAATCTACATATGATTTTTTGTAAAGATTGAATTTCACCTAATATGTTGTTTATGATTGTTTTGCTCTCTATTTTTTAGAAAATTACCAAACTGCAATGTTTTGTTTTTTGTAGTAAAGTAGATATATATTTAAAAATAGTTCCATGTTATGTAAAATGGGGTTGGTTGCCTGAAGTGTTTCAGATAACTTATTTTTCATTCATTTTTGACACTTCCAAATTTGAGCAAATTATAGAAATCTGCCCTGAAAATAAAAAAATTACGTATTGTATAATAAGATGAGTTCCATCGTTTCTCCAAGCTTGGATGGTGATACGTGTGTTTCTCATGTGGGCACCTCCGCAGAAGGCGCTCGAATTGGTAGTGAGGCTAACTTTTCTTCTTTTGAGTTTTGCGAAAAATAGGTGGAGGCGACTATGGGAGCGGGTCAAATGCTTAGGGAGATTAACTTCCCTAGTTTCACTTCGGCGTCTTTAGGAGAAGGCGGATTTTCTTATTGTGAGGTTAATTCCTCAACAAAGGCGGAAGCGGCTTCAAACAAAGGTGGAGCACTTAGGCGTTGTGAGGTTAACTCCTCAACAAAGGCAAAGAACGGGATGGAGCAAAACCGAGAGCGCGTTGGAATTCTTAGTGAGGCTAAGGGAGCCTTGTTCGTAGAAGACCTAGGTGGTCTCGGCCTAGGAGACCTAGACACACCCGGTCTAGGTGAGGAAGACCTAGACGTGAAGGACCCGGACTCACCTAGTGTGGAAGAGGAAGACCTAGGCATGCTTGACCTAGATGATGGTGGGCTCGGCATGGAGAGAAGCACGCGTGATCCGGGTGCAGATCAAGAGCAATGGGCTCGGGCCCACTTTGTGGATCAAGTTGACGAAGCTCGGGCAGACCCAGGCGAGGTGGGGCCTTTGGCCCAATTCAGATCTGGACTCTTTTACTTGATTTGATTTGCTTATGTACCGTTTTATGTTAGACTTGATTTGCTTTACTTCTCATCTCAAGACACTGCTTTGAACCAGTCTGGGCACTTGTATTTAAGCCAAAACCGAGACACTCTATTCATTCTTGCTTAATCAAATTTGAAGTTTCTCTTTCCTCTATGCGTGGAGAGTCCTTAGTCCCTAGGGTGTGGCTTCTTTGAAGCACTACATTGCAATACTCACCAAGCCGTGAGATTAGTGGAGATTCAAGCTTCGTTAATGGCAGCCGACAGCCATTGACATCTTGGATTTGCATCGTCCCGAACCAAGAAATCCTTAGATAGGCAGCCGTGCCTTTTCCTTGATCACGAAGGAGTTGAGAGGCGGCTGCACTAGATGGAGTTCAAGGAGGTGCCGCCCGTGGTTCTGGCCCGTCTTCTTCAACATCGACATCCGACGAGTTCTTCACCACAAGCCAAGTATTCCCATTCTTCCAATACTTGGTGGTGGAAGACTCGGTTCAGCCCTGACCTTAAGATCAACGAGGAGCCACCCTTTGCATTCAAGAATCTTGTCTAACGGATGTTGGTGTCCACGGCATTGAAGGGGAAGGAAGATTTGATCGCCCGGTTCAACAAGGAGGAGGAAGAAGCATCCGGTGGGTACCACCCCACCGCCTAAATTCAGAGCTCTATCGGGATAACCACGATCAGATTGGGTATCCTCACGTCCAGAAGGTATGGATTAATGATATTTAAGTTTTGGAGTGAAGCGAGGAAGAAGATTGAAGAAGGGAGGAGGAGTCACGCGGAGAAAGGAGAAAACACGCGGAAGAAGGCATGATTCGGATTTCTGAAGGAAAAAGACAGGAGATATAGCTGATAAAACGACTGTTCTCGGAGATTCACCAGTAGTTTGGAGGCGATCTATAGCTCGTTGGAAAGATCTCGGCCTCAGCTTCAACATACTAAAATTTCAGCCTGATCGAACCAGGGCACACCGGTCAAATCCGCAGCCGAAGATCGCTGTTTACGCCACCGCCGCTCAGGCACAGTCCGCCGCAGAACCGCCACTTGCAGAGGCTATTTCCGGCGATTCCGGTAAAGTTTTCAAGAAAGTCATATACCATTGGATTTGTAATCAAAAGATCTATAACATATCCAAAATTCAAAGTATTTGGAGTTCATTTAACTATTGAATCATCGTCTGCAACTTCTTTGCGTTTGAAAGACTGTTCGCCGGATTTCATGTTGTAGTTCAGTTTTTCGGTTCTTATTCTGGCCAGATCCGGCGACTTCCAGCCAGATCCAACAATTGGGTAACTAGTTTCCAGTCTGCCCTTGCTGTGCTTTACATACTTGAATTAATTATCGGCGGGCATGGGCAGTTTCGTCCAAGGAGGTCGGCATAGCCCAACCTCTATGTTGGGAGATCCGTCGTGCATCTGGGCCCTACACGTCGCAAGGGGCAAGCTATCACCAATCTTGCTAGATCCCCCTTCCTATTTCCTCTCCAACGAAATAGGAAAGGCTAGCTCGTGGAGGCTAGGTGCATTGTACCTAGACGTGATCTAATTAAGGCAAAATCTCGGTGCATCCTTGGGGATTCTCAACACACGCTTGAAGGAGAGTTCCTCCATGATTTTAGAAGGTGACTTGCGCCACATTTGGGAAGCTTCCCCAACCAAGCTCGTGCGAGGAGGAAGGTGTGGAGATCGCGTGAGCCAAGCTAGGAGCCGAGGAGGACAAGGAGGTGACAGGCCGGATCCCGATCAACATCACTCACCGGAGCTCCTATACTCGCCGGAAAAGAAGGAAGACATGCGTGTGTTGGCGCTTCCAACACTTGCATCCCCCTATCTATGACACTTCTTAGGGGTTATCCGATTGACCGGTGAAGTGCATCCACGATCTCTCTCTCAATTCTTTAATCATTTAAATCGTGATTGCTTTTGTTCGTGTGGAGCATTTGGCAGTCTTGCCTATGAGTTCGTGAGAGATAGTAGAAGACGGGAACGAAGGAGAAGGAGGGTAACTTGAGGATTGCCTCAACGTCCGCCGGTGCACCGGCGATCGCTTCCCCCTCTCATTACAAAGGACCGGGGTTAAATTGGTCTTGCGGGTGAAGGCTTTCCTCATATAGAAGTTGATTTCTCTTTAACTTCTGTACATTGATACTTGCTGGTTTGCTTCTTAAATCTTAATTCCAGCAAAGTGGAACGTGTGGCTCAACCTCTACCCGTGGGAGATTGTAGCCAAAGGAGAGAAAGAACCGCTTCCGTCGGGCGACATCGACGCTTGCGTCCCATTGCCCATACTATAATATTACGTGACTATGTCCTGTATCTCTAAAAGGTCCAAGCAAGTAGATAACTTGAATGCTGATTCAAAATTTGATGTCCCTGATTCAATAAGCTGCAAAAAGGAAGGGGAGAACAAAGGACAATCAGCAAACTGAACAAAAAATGGCAACATTAGTGACTTTAAGAGGAAACACAAAAACTAGCGACTGATCAGTCTTTGTTGGTTCCTTGTCATCTTCATCATTTCACAAATTATAGTGACATGGAAAGACAGTATGATCGCATTAGCAACATGATGAGCTCCCAGACACCATATTAAATCCTTTAAACTATTAGAAATTAGCATTCATGCCACACACACACGCAAAAAAGCATCAAAATATTGTCATAAATCTTGACAATTTGACTTGGCTTCATTCTTCAAACTACCGTACATGATTCAATTTTATTCATTGTTTCCACTTTTAACAGAATATTTCAGAAAGATGAGACAGCCAAGTTTGTGACAACGAGAAAAATGAAGCTGCTATATATACTATAATAGAATGCAACTCAGATCCATCAATCACGTGACTGCACCTTTCGTGACTCTTTTGTTTCAACGTTCGCAGGGTTCAAAGATGACATTGAATAAAGCCTTTGCTGGCTTATTTCGGCAGCCACAAATTAATATTTGCTTAGTACAAAGAGCTGGGAAGAGAAAGATCAGAATGCTAACAAGAGAAACAAAGCACTTATAGACAGATGATTCGTATAGGTCCCTCTATCTGAAACTTCAAGTTAATAAATTTTGGTTGCAACCGTCATTATTTGGAATGCATAAATACTGCATTTGACTTTGCAAGCAGCGAGCTGTTAAATCTGTTAAAGAAGAAGGTATTTTTCTGTCAAGTTATCTTAGTCTAGGCTTTGTAAGTGAAGTGCCTTAGAGCTTATTGACTTCCAGTTTACTTGTTCTTAACAATTTGCAGTTTTTCAATACAGTATGATCTTATTGGCAAATTGTGATCTTTGAAACACTACTTTCTTCTTGATCAGGTACCGTTTTTTTACTCTCAAAGTGACATGGAAGATGTACATAGATGCACATAGCATAGTGGTATTTGCAATGCATGGCCTATTAGCATGCCTTATGTTGGTTCAATGCATATGTAAAGCTTCTAGAGGAGGTTGGATGCATGACCAACTATTGAATCATGCTGACCATGTATATCTATGAAACCGTAACTGCAAGCAATTACTCAACCACCATATCAGAAACTCCAAAAATCCCCCACACCCGAGAACCAAAACCCAACTCATTGTCGCGCTCGTCAAACTCAAAATCGAAAAATAACCACAGAAAATAGAGGAAAATGAACAAATCAATAAATGGGAAAGAGGAACCAGCTGATTACAGAGTAGAGGCACAAAATGGAGAAATTAGGGCTTACCTGATTACAAAAACTGACAATGACGACTATGATCAACGAAGAGGACCGCCTCTCCTTCTCTCATAGGTCCGCGCAAAAAACCTTCACTCTACCAAAATCACTCCTTCGCCTTCACAGATCTGAACAAAAAAAGGCAGCTCTTTCACGACAGACGAACAACAATGAGAGAGAGAGAGATAAAAATAGATGGTTACATGTGGTGGAAAGGCGGAGATGCACAGATCTGACGAGGAGAGGATCTATGGGGGGCGCAAAGGGACAGCCCTAGTTGCGTCGGGAGCTGCTGAAGGGAGAAGGCTGAAGTAGAGACTGGAGAGCATAGCACACGACGACACGTAGGAACCCTGGTCTGAAGCCTGAAGCGAAGGAGACAAAAAGGAGAATTGGAGAAGTTTCAGAGCCTCAGACGGAGAAGAGAAGGAGGGAGAAGTTTCGAACTTCCGAGAAGAGATGAGAGACGGCGTCACGGTGGAGAGTCGGAAGGAGGGAGAACGAAAAGTCGAAAACAAAACTTAAGGCCCTGTTTGGTAGGAGGGAAAGGGAGGGAAAGGGAGGGATTGAGCAATCCCTCCGTTGTTTGGTTAGCTAATTAAAAAAGAGGGAAAGGGAGGGGAAGTGGCAAAACCTGTTTGGTAAGGAGGGGAGGGAAAGGAAAGGAAAGGGAGAGGAGGGATTGTGTAGTGTAATTTTTTTCCCTCCCCTCCCCTCCCAAATCGGACGGATTGGGAGGGAAAGGAAAGGAAGTAAGTGTAAAAATATTAACTACCCACAATACCCCTCCCCTCCCCTCCCCTCCCCTTTCTCTTCCCTTCCCTTTCCTTTCCCTCCCTTTCCTCCCCTTTCTCTTCCCTTCCCTTTCCTTTCCTTTCCCTCCCTTTCCTTTCCCTCCCTTTCCCTCCTACCAAACAGGGCCTAAAAGCTAAAACTCAAACGTTAAAAGTAAAACTTTCCATTTTCCAGCTGAGACGGTTTCGAATCGGTTTTTTTAAAACCGATATTTTAATGACGAGCCAAGTCGAGCGTTAACGAGTCCACTTGAGTGAACTCGAACTCGACTCGAATAGTTAAATGAGTCGGCTCGTGAACTCGAGCTCGACTCGTTTAACTAATGAAGCAGCTCGAACTCGCTTATGAGTCGAGCTTAAATGAGAGTAGCTCGACTCGTTGTGCACCTCTAATGTAATCATTTGGAGAATTCTACGCAATGAAAGTCTAAAACCTTGGTGTATTTTAGGATACACTTTTAGAACCAGCATCATGTCTTCTACAAATTTTCAAAATATCTTTCCAACTCATTTTCGAGCTCCAATTTCCAACTTGATTTCTGCACTTTTCTCAACTCTCATTGCATGCATCATGTAGTTTAGGATTGCATACATAACCCAACTATGAAAAGAATTTATTAAGGGATATGTTTCATAAAACTCTAAGGGTCACTTAGCATTCTAAAATCAAATCTCATTTTCAAACTCCACATGCATGTGCATTTCTCATTACACATTGCAATCTAAATTAGAAGCTTGGCATGTAGGAATCTTAGGCATTAAATAATGTAGGTTGGACCTTGGATTGGTCATCCCAGATAAAGGCATTCGGAACATCCAATCCTCACACTGATATGACAGTCCCATCTCTAACAATTGGTCAAAAGCAATATCATTCTTTCCCATTGGGTGTGTGCGAGACCTCAAAATTTCGCATGTATTGTAAATAGGTTCCTAAGCGAAAGACCATGTCAAGCATCTTATATGCTTTCTTCCAAGAATCTTTGTTATTTATTACCAGCTTGAGCATTCTAGACATATAGTTTTTTATTCAACTAATAGAATCCATATTTAGTAATAAAACCAGAAGATTGAGGAATTATCGGGACATGATATTTCTTGAAATGATAAATAGGTCTAAGCCTCAAAGCTCAAGATTTCTTATAATCTATCAGTTGATTAAACATTCACATGGCAGGCTAGACCTAATTATTTGCTGGAAAGGCCAAAGGTCTGGGCTATTTGGGTAGGCAAACTAACGAGTGGTTGGCAATCACTAGCATTGAATGAGAGATATAGAGGGATTTTTTTTTTTTGTCCTCTTTTTTTTATTGGCTCAACACTTTGAAGAGGAGACTACATGCCACTACCATACTACTACCATTAAACTTAGTTCCCTTAAATAAGATTTGCTCTCTCTTCGCATTACTTCCTTTAATCCTGTTAATAGTAATATTTTTCAAACATGATTCTTCCTTGAATCCTATTAACATATAAACTGAAAGAATTACAAATTTTTGAATAATAGATGGTCGAAGAACATGGTCAAAGCTAGGTATAAGAATTGACTCATTCAAGAGAGGACAAGTTGATGTTGCAGTTGAAACTAACTTTTTATTGTAGTTTGAAAATTATGTGCACAGAGTTGTGATAAGTAGAAAAAGAAGGCATAAAAATCATGTAGGATCTGCTACATGTAGAAATAGTGGAAAAATAAAACAAAAAGCACTACAACAATTTTAAGTAGTCCGGACTAGACCTGGGCATCGGGCTGGCCCGATGTCCGAAACTCGAGCTCGGGCCCGACCCGGCCCGGCCAGTTACAATAAAAAATTATTGTGAAAATATAAAATAAAATTTTAATATAAATTATATTTTTAATAATAAAATATACAGTAATAATAATAATAAATATTATTTAAAAGTTATCGGGCTGGATTGAGCCTCATCAGGCCGACTCGGGTTGGGTTTTTCGCGCCCGGACCCGGGCTCGTACCGGGTTGGGTACTAGGTAACTGCTGACGGCCCGGCCCGATGCCCAGGTCTAGTCCCAATGGTCCTAGCCGTCGACAAAGAACGGCCAGCACCACCGGGAAATGGTCAGCTGATGGCCAAGCGGCCGTCGGTTATACTTAAGGTTCACAATAGGTAACTAGTTAAAATTGATTTGATCTAACTTATGAAGCAACTGCAAACTAATCTAATTGCTCTAACCTTAGTTAAAATTTTAAAGGCTACACGAGACGAATGCCCTGATTTAATGTGCTTTCAAATGCAGGAAAAATTTAGTGTATCTTAAAAAAAAACCAAAATACACGTTAATGAACAATCACCATTCGCGATTGTTCCATGAACTTGAAGCTTTTATCTCACATCATGAACAACTGGACAATATGAGCAAACAAGGGCTAAGAAAGAAAGAGACAAAGATGATGTACAAGCAAATAAAAGGGAAAAAAACACAGAACACGATGGAATCACAAAGGGGATTAGCTTGGGTTTACATACGTGCATGTGTTCCTTGAAATAGCAGGAGTTGGCAGGCTTCATGCGGCTAAGCAAGCTTTGCACGAATTTGAGGAAGCTAAGACACCCTCACCGATGGCTCTGGTTAGTGTGAGAAGATAAAAAAACTTGCTCAGCTGGACCACCTAGCATTGGTCCTTCAGCGAGAGGGGCTTATTTCATAAATGTGGGTCGGGTTTCCATGGTCGAAGACTATGTTGATCAATGTTTTGGCAGGCCACAAGTCCAATTGATTCCAGCTGAAGAGCGGCTCTCGCAGTTGTTGACTCAGGCAAACGGTGGCTCCAGCAATGATATTATTGAAATGGTGCACTGCAGCTGAGGCAGAAGATTGCTAGAGGATGGCCGTCAGAGAAAGGGAGCAGGCAAAGTGAGTTTTTATTTTTTATTTTTATTTTTTATTTTTGCAACAAGGGGAGGGATTTAAGGAGCTGTTTGTAAACTGTTGCTCTGTGCAGAGGCGCAGAACCATAAATTTTTCATGAGGAGGGTGAAATTTAAGTTTTAAAATTTTGACACGGGTAGACATCATTTTTCAAAATTTTTATATAAAACAAGTACAATTTTTTAAAATTTACATATAAATTAAAAAAAAAAACAAATCTTTTGAGATAAAGCCAAGACCCATGTAGACCCCTCCTTGTTTAGTTCAAAAAGTGAGGCAGACTTATGAAACACTTTTTAAAGTGTTGAATGAATTTAACTAATTTTTTTAGGTTAAATGCGGGGACAATAACCTAATGTTATTGTTTTCAAATGGCCCCTAATGTTGAACACCAATGACATGATGGACAGAAAGACAAATGTGTGGCAGACATGACGTTTTGTTCAGGAAAACAATCATCAAATTACCTCTAAAAGACTGACTTTTATAGTGGTGCGAGGTTATCATAAAAATGTCGGTGAGCATTTAGCAGTGACTAGGTCGCCACTGCAAGTGACTCTATAATGATGATGTGCATCACTATATAAATCTATACCAATGGCTTTTTTAGTAAAAAAAAAAAATGGTGTTCATCTTTTCCAATAGCCATGCCACTGAGATGGATTGAGCATCACCAAGGACCCAAACTGCCCAGTATTGACATGTGATTAGAGTACACGCTTGTCTTTAGTGAATGGATTAGATGTAACCCACCAGAGCAGAACCAGAACTCAATATGCAACAAATTTTTTCATTTATATGCCTAGGTGAGATATAGGGTTGATTTTTACAAAAGTTTTGTTGTTTTACTCCAGACATTTTCTGCGGTAACCAATTTTGTAAGTTATTTTCATCTTTTTGAGACGCCGCTTTAGGAATTGCATGGAAAAGTTAAGCGCGTGTTTGATGAGATTGAAAAAAGTTAGACCTTAAAGCCTGTGGTGAGTATTGGCCTATTTCTTGGGAAGCCCTTTTGTATTCTTTTTACTAGTTAAGAAGGGAAAAACTAGCTTCGCTAGGAACCCTAATTCTTGGTATATTTATTAGGTCATTTTCACTCGGCTCTCATAAATTTTCCTGCATATTGTTTCCACCCACTATTTCTCACTAGCTTCACTTAGAAAGACTTAAATGCCCTCAAGTAGGGCTGAGATCTTTTGTGTTTCTTACTATGCCCATTTTGACGCATGGACTCTCAGCTTCCAGTACTGCTTCGAAGTCCTTCTCCCTCGGAGGTGTCAAATTTTACATTTAAACGAGGGCAACCACCTAAAAAGAAAAGGGATGTGAATCAATCTGATCCTTTTTAGGGTGACCGAGAAGACTAAACCCTACCGCCCCAAAAAGGAGAGCCCAAACCCACTTCTTTGTTCCATGCCCTTTTGAGTTCAGGACTGTGTTTTTTCAGGTTGACCGAGACGAGTAAGTCCTACTGCCTCAAAAAAGAGAGCCCAAACCCACTTCCTTTTCCCATGCCTTTCGGGTTCAACACTAACCCACTTCCTTCTCCCATGCCTTTCGGGTTCAACACTGTACTGTGTTGAGACGGGGATGAATCCATTATTAGCTAAATGCCGCTGCCCACCTGGACCTAATGCCCATACCATCCTACCTCACCTCACTCAACCCTAAGCATTTAAAAGAAAAAAAATGCTCCAAAAGTTCAAAGTCGGAATATCTTATATTTCATTGTGACAATACCTTGGACTGTTGTTGTTGTTGTTAAAGTTGAAGTTGATTTGGTGAATAATAGCGATGGCCAAGTTGGAGACTAACCTCGAAACGTTGACGCTGATAATTAGGACAAACTAAATTTAAACTCGGTTTCGTTTCTTTCTTAAAAGCCTGTAATCAAATTATTATTGTTTTGCCATGTTCACCAATCAAAAGAGAAAGACGCTCATGAAAACTTCGGTTCTAAGAACATGAACTCCATAGTACCTTCAATCACATATCTTGAAAATGTTGGTTCCTTCTCAAATTTAGGTGCAGACCAGAAATATCTTACAGCATTACGGAATTTGGGGGCTGACGATCGTCAAATTTGAAAAATCGGAGGCCGTTTCCGGACAAAACACATATTCGACCGCTCTTTAATTCGCAGTGGGCACCGAAACCCTTTCGAACGGGAACTGGACTGGAGCACCCTGATCTCCACTCCGCCATCGTCATGGCTCAGCTCCGCCTCTCAGCCACCCCTCCTCATTCTCTCTTCCCGCCTGCCACCAAGACCGGCTGCGCCGCTTCCAGCTCCATCAGATTCCTCGACCACCCTCCCTTGTCGTTTCCGACGATTGCTACCCCCGATTCCAGGCGGACTCCCGTTGGATTTTTCCTCAAACCGTCGCCTCCGGTGGGATTCCGGAACCTAAGTGTGGCCCGTGCCGCTGACGGCGATGGTGCTGGGACCACTATGGGAGGTGGCGGAGGGGGGGAAGGGGGAAGAAGGAGAGGCGGAGGAGGTGGAGGTGGCGGAGGTTCCCGGGAGGACGGGAAATCATACCCTGACGGGGGTCTTCTAGGGGTTTTCCTCGAGGGATGGCGATCAAGGGTTAGGGCAGACCCGCAGTTCCCCTTCAAGGTTCTCATGGAGGAGCTTGTCGGTGTTTCTGCCTGCGTGATTGGCGACATGGCCTCTCGACCCAACTTCGGCCTGAACGAGCTCGATTTCGTCTTCAGCACCCTTGTTGTCGGATCGATCCTCAACTTCGTCCTCATGTACCTCCTCGCCCCGACGGCCGCCGCCTCTCCGTCTTCTGGCTTCTTCGCCTCGGTTTTCTATGGCTGCCCCAAGAGTCACATGTTCGAGCCCGGCCCTTACAACCTGATCCAGCGTTCGGGAACGGTCATCTACAAAGGGGTGGTGTTCGCGGCCGTTGGATTCGTAGCCGGGCTTGTCGGAACAGCGATCTCGAATACGTTGATCGCCCTGCGGAAGCAAATGGATCCCGCATTCGACCAGCAGAACAAGGCGCCGCCTACCTTGCTAAACGCTCTCACCTGGGCAACCCATATGGGCGTAAGCAGCAACCTGAGGTACCAGACGCTCAATGGCATCGAATTCCTGCTAGCCAGGTGGTTGCCGCCATTGGCATTCCGGGGGTCGGTGGTGGTGCTGAGGTGCGCCAACAACGTGCTTGGTGGGGCTTCCTTCGTTCTCCTCGCGAGGCTGACAGGGTCACAGAAGGTGGAGGAAGAGAAGGAGAAAAAGGGGGAGGTGGCGGTGATGGTGGGCGATGATGACGGTGTTGGCGATGTCCAGAAGGGTAAAGAAGAGTAAAGTATGTTGGTGGTTCCTCACCTTTTTGGGTTTTCCATGGAGATGTCGCAGACGAGAAAGAAAGGAGCTGACTGGGGGGAAGGGGAATTTGGTGATAGAGTACATTTACCTAGTTTCCAATAAATTGGTGTACTTTGTTTGAGAATCACACGTTTTCCTTTTAATCTAGCTTTCTGGGATTGCAAACTCGTTTTTCTTTTCTTTTCGAAAATTTGTTTTCCATTGACGTGAGGTGAAGCCACAAGGCGGTTGACGTGGTGGAATCGGGTCTCAGCTGTTAGACGAACAGCTGCTGTTCGAGCTCCATGGCAGTGACAGGCGGATTTAGCCGACGGGCTAGCAGATACGCGTGTGACCTAATTGGGCCAGGTACTTTCTTGTGGAATCAATATATAAAAAGGAATCCCTTGCAGGATCTGTAGAGAAGCCCTACCAACTCTCCCCAAACCCTGGAAGCACACTCGGCTTTGGCTTAGTAAGGTGTGGATGTAGCTGCAGAACAAGAAAAACATTGAATCTGCCGCACCAGGAAAGCGTCAACTCAGAACCTCCGCGACTGGAACTGTAAACTTAACTCGCTCTTTTCAGGTGGTTTAATTTGTTACCATCTACTAAGCCTTTTCAGGCTTCTGGCTGATGTGAGAACCGCTCTGAGAGAGGATTCACAATTGAACACTTGATTTCAGATCCTCGGATTTTACATCGTAGATCTGAGATGTGACGGGGGCAGAGCGGGCTATTTGGGACGAGAGATCTGGGGTTTCCATGTCTGCGCCGAATTTAGAGGCAATGAAACATAGGCTTTCAAGATTTTAATTTAGTGCATGAATAGAATTCTGCAGATGGGAAACGGGACCAGAAATTCTTATTAAAGCGGTGATAATTCTTTGTACCATGTGCGCTAGCCTCATTGGTGGTTAATGACCTGAGTTGATCTGTGCTCTATAATACGTCGTACTTTTCTCTTCCTCTTGGCGTACAGATTTTAAACTCAGTGCTGGAGTTTGGTTCCGACGCAACTCTGCGGGGAGTTGGTTCCCCTCAAATGAAAGCGTGAACAAACAGAAAAGAACAAACCGAAAGAAAACAACTCGACCCGATTAAGCCTCAAACGATAAAGGCATGGGTGACAAAATGAAAGAACACAAACGTTTACAAATATTTATAGATCAAACACCGGCTGATGGAATGTATTTAGTGCCAGCTTAACACCCAACAATCCAAGTGTTTTCAGACTAGGATTGTAATTTCTGAAAAATGCTAGACTCGGAACTAACTCCGGTTGCCCACTTTCCATACCCTGTTCAGAGTATAAACGAATACATTGGTTTGTTTCTTTCTCCATCTGACAGGGCCGGCTACTAAACAAATTATGCAATTAGAATTAGTTGTCACGGGCTGACTTCTTTAGCCCGTGCGGCACGACAAGAACCTTATTGCCGTCAGCCTTCAAACCATCGAAAAGAGCGCAAAGGTTGTTTTAGAAAACAAGTGCATAAAGAACACTTTGTGAATAAAGAAATATCGCAATGTATTCAACTTGGAAAACTTGTACATCACGAGAAAGGTAAGCAAGAAAAATGATCTCAACTTTACTTACATAGGAAGGATGACCGAAGCCACTTACAGGATTCCCATGCCGACCACCTAAAACTAAGAATCTTCCAATACATGACACTTAGATCGGTGGGAGGGTACTTCCTTACAAGTAAACAAGCATAAGCAAATGACTCAACATAAGTAAAGGAAGTACAATGCAAAACAAAGCAAAAGACTTTACAGACTCTTAGACACAGGGGAACATGCTCCCCCCTTCAAATCAAGCGCCGTCTTCGGCGCCAGAAGCTTCATGATAGGTTTGACTTCCAGCGGGCAGCGCTGCTTTATACGGAAGGCATACTCCCAGGTTGAATTTTGTTCACTTATCCACTTCACTTGGTACTTCTTCGGCTCCAATATATAGTTTGATTTGTGCCGAAGAATTTCCTCCATCCGTCGGTCTGCCGCTCGCTTGGTCGGCGGGCTCGCTGTAGGATCGGGTCTCGTTCTGGAACGCTTCTCTCGGGGTCTTCCTCATCAAAGTATAAGGACTTTAGGTTACAGACATGGAACACTGAATGCACCTTAAAGTCTGGCGGTAAGTCTAACTTGTAAGCTAGCTTGCCGATTCTCTTCAACACTGTAAAGGGACCTTCATACTTCCGGATTAATGACCTGTGTCGACCATGGAAGATGCCCGTGCAATCAGGATAGAGTTTCATGAGGACTTGTTCACCCACTCGGAATTCCATTGGCCTTCGATTCCGATCTGCAAACTTTTTCATCTTCATGGCGGCCTTATGTAAGAACGTCTTAGCCATCTCAGTCTGTTCTTGCCAATCGCGAACGAACTGGTAGGCAAAAGTGTGTCTTCCCTTTTCTTGGGCTGCAAGGGTACGAGGCATCAACGATTGTTGCCCAATGGTTATCTCGAATGGAATATGTCCTCGTTGCCCAATGGTTATCTCGAATGGAATATGTCCAGAAGACTCGCTTTTCTGTAAATTGTTGCGAAACTTAGCTACATCCAACAATTTCACCCAATTCTTCTGATTCGCGCTGACATAGTGCCGAAGGTATTGTTCCAACAATTCGTTCATCCGTTCAGTTTGGCCATCAGTTTGCGAGTGGAAACTCGTTGAAAATAATAAATTCGAACTCAGCAAACGAAATACTTCACGCCAAAACTTCACTATGAAGCGAGCTTCACGATCACTGACAATGCTTTTCGGCATGCCCCAATGTTTGACTATATGCTTCACAAATAACTTTGTCGTCTTCTCTGCAGGACATCCCTTAGAGGCTAAGATGAAGGTGACATATTTCGAGAATCTGCCCACAACCACAAGGATGGAGCTGAAGCCGTCAACTTTGGGTAAGCTGTCGATGAAATCCATGGAGAGGCATTCCCACAGACGGAATAAGAAGAGGCTCGAGGAGGCTGACAAGCTTCTGATTTGTTCCCTTGTCCTGCTGGCAAATCAAGCATGTTTTCACATAGGCTTCAACATCATCGTGCATCTATGACCAGAAGTAACCACGTTCGTGGAGCTCTAGCGTTCGTTCCTGGCCAGGATGGCTAGCCCACAATGAGTCATGACATTCCTTCAGCAATTCTCACCGCAGGTTGCCCCATCTAAGTACGAACACCCGTCCACCTTTTGCCATTAGAAGTCCATCCTGCAACCAGAATCGTCGTGTTTTTCCTGCTTCAATTGTCTTGACCAAGTGCTTGGCCACAGGGTCCTGATTCATGCTTTCTCGAATCCTTCCGAGAAGAGCACTTTCGAGTTGCGCTTCGGATGATGTTGTCAGAGTAGCTACCAACTCTGCCTTCCGACCTAGCGCATTGGCTACGACGTTTGTCTTTTCTGCCTTGTACTCCAAGGCAAAATTGAATTCCACAAGGAATTCCTGTCATCGGGCCTGCTTCGGACTCAACTTCTTGAGTCTGGAAGTAGTTTGTGGCTACATTATCAGTCTTTACCAAACTGAGCCCCCAACAAGTAATGTCTCTATGTGCGAAGACAGTGAATAATGGCTGTCATTTCTCTTTCATGCACGGAGTACCATCGCTCCGCGTCTTTAAGCTTTCGGCTTTCATAGACAACTGGGTGACATTCCTGCATCAACACTCCTCCAATAGCAAAATCTGATGCATCCATCTAGACTTCAAATTTCTTTGTGCGGTCGGATAACCTGAGCACAGGCTCCTGTGTCAGGGTCCTCTTTAACTTCTCAAAGGCATCTTCTTCGAGTTCTTCCCAAGCCCAAGTCTGGTTTTTCTTCAACAAGTCAGTGAGAGGTGCAGTTATCAAAGAATACCCCTTAATGAATCACCGATAGTAATTCACCAAACCAAGAAAAAAACGCAGTTTCGGTACATTGTTTGGTGGTTTCCAGTTCTGAATTGCCCTCACCTTTTTTATGTCCATTCACAGCTGACCTTTTTCGACAATATGACAGAAAACTGATTTTTTTTTGCCGAATAAGCACTTCTCGCGCTTCACATGTAGTTTGTTTTCTTCCAATGCCTTGAACACTGTCTGCAGGTGTTCCACATGATCTCCCATGGAACTGCTGTACACTACAATGTTATCAAGATAGACTACAACGAACTTATCAAAGTACAGATAGAATATCTGGTTCATTAGAGTCGAAAAAGTGACTGGGGCATTTGTCAACCCGAACGACATTACCAAGAACTCAAAGGCACCGTAACGAGTGACACAAGTTGTCTTCGGCTCGTCGACGTCAAGAATCCGAATTTGCCAATATCTCGATCTGAGGTCCAACTTGAAAAATACTCGAGGTCCGCCTAGCTGATCAAAAAGATCTACAATCAAAGGTAAGGGATACTTGTTCTTCGCCGTTACCTTATTCAGCGCTCGATAATCCACACATAACCATTTGGAGTCATCATGTTTCGCTTAAAATAACATTGGTGCACCAAAAGGAGCTTTGGAGGGTCTGATTATACCTCCAGCTAGCAACTCGTCTAACTGCCGCCAAAGTTCTCTCAATTCTGCAGGTGCCATCCGATAAGGTGCTATTGTCGGGGGTTTGGCACCAGGAATGAGTTCTATGGCATGATTCACTTCACGTCGAGGTGGCAGCCGTCTAGGGAGCTCCGCTAGCATTGTCCCTATGAATTCCGCTAAGACAGGCGCAAGTGCCTCTGGGACCAAACCAGGGGAGTCATTAGTCACCTCCCTTATTGCCCCCAAATATGTCTCTTCACCGTGCTTTAGACCTTTCTTCAACTGGAGGGCAGATATCATTGCGGTATTTCCCTTATCCCTTTTAACCGATATCGCTGGAACCATACAAAGAGACTTCTCGTTCGTGATACTAATAATGCACAAGTATGGAATCAGGACCATCTTTGTTGTACTGAGGAGCTTCATGCCTAGGATCATCTAAAATCATCCATCGGAACCACCGATAAGTTGGCCCTTCCTGACCAACTCTCAATCTTCACAACCGCAATCCGGCCTACTCCGTGGATGAGTTTTGCCTCTGAGTTCACCACCTTCATGCGTAACTCTCCCTTCTCAAAGGTGAGGCTGAGTCTCCTCGCCTCCTCTTTTGAGACAAACTTGTGCGTGGCACCCGTGTCTATCATAGCCATTGTAGGCATTCCATTTACAAGAATATCTAAGTACATGAGTTTATTGGAAGGTGTTGTTGTCACCTTCGCTTTCACCTCCCTTTTAATGGTGTTTAGAAGTTGAAGTGCACTCATCTTTGGTTCTTCCCCTTCTTCACCTTGTGCCGCATTAGTAGATTGTCTTGAAGAGCTTGCTTGATTGTTCTTGTTTAGACGCTTTGGACATCGCTTGGCTAAGTTGCTACCTTCGCAAAACCAACATTTCAACACTCTATTTTGAGAGTTGTTGTTTTTGCGAAAGAAAGTCCTCTTATCGATTTGAGGCTGAGTCGATGATTCATCTTTACGTTCCTGTCGATCCTCCTTCTTACCTTCATGATCATGCTTTTTCGAAGGTTTGAAGGCGTTAGTGTAGCTCTTATGTTGGGTATCAACCAAGTGTTCTGCTACCACATAAGCATCCTCTAAGGTCTCTGGATTACTCTTTTCCACATCAGATTGTGCCCATGACTAAAGTTCCAAAATAAACCAATTCAATTTATCTTGTTCTTGCATATCTGGTAAATGTAACATGAGCCTCTGTAGGCCCTCACATAATCTCGCAAGGATCCCGTATGTTTCAATTCACCGACCATTTAATAGGCATGGCGTGTCGCATTCGGGGGGCATGAAGTAAGTTCTCAACTCTCGCTGAAAATCAACAAAAGTGTTTATTGTGTAGATCCCCTTTTGAATGTCAAGCCGTTTCCGTCTCCACCACGCCACAACATTGCCCTCAAGCAACATAGCCGCCAACTTGACCTGAAGGTCGTCCCCCACAACGCCTTGCTGATCCAGATAGTATTTCACTTATGACAAAAAGTTGTCGATCACTCGACTATCTCGATTTTTGTTGTATTTTGATGGCCTCTGAACGTTGACCATTACTGGCCGATCGTCACCTCCACCTACATAAACTTGTCGTTGTAGTGTGCGGTTCTTTATCTGAAGTTCCTTAACTTCAGCTTGCAGTGCGGTCACTGTGTCAATAAGTGATCGATTCATGGCCACGAGATCGGCTATTTGATCCCGCAGGATCTTCATCTCGTCCTTCATTTCACCGATGGACTCGGCTGTATTGCCCAATGATTCTTCATGAGTAGTTACATCGGCAACCATCTTGTTCACCACATCGGCCAGGTCTTTCTGACCCTAGGATGTACCCATCTCGTCAAACTGGGCTACTCCCTTGCCCTTGGTGCTTCGCAGATTATATCGAGTCGCCAGGCGTCCTCTTCAATCAACGGTCGCCGGCGTGTAGTTCTACACCACTCTCAAATCGCTTCCCCAGATTGAGCAGAACCTGGGGCTCTGATACTAGTTGTCATAGGCTGACTTCTTCAGCCTGTGCGGCATGACAAGATGATTTGTATGCAGATTGGTTGAATCGATCTCTCACCCAGACATTAGCAAAGTTTTCCAACGCCAAAATGATAAGAAACAAAAAGACACCACACATGATTTTTTCTCTCTTCTCCACAAAACGATGGAGAGGCCACTTTTCCTTTATTTTTTTCCTGATTTTCAGGTGCCTCCTCCTGCGAGGCTTATAGTTGGGTGTATAACCACCCATGCTTCACGTCTCCAAGGGCTCCCACAAAATCAGGGCCTCATGGATGACTCACATCTCCAAGGGCTTCCACAAAATCGGGCCTCATGGGCTACAATCTCTCTAACCACCAACCACTCGCTTTTGGTGCTGCCATGTTCTCCAACGTTTCCAACTTGTTGGGCAAGGCGCAATGGTTGACTGGGTCTTACTCTCGGATCATTCGTCCCCCTTCAAAAAAAAGGACGAAGCTCCAGCGAAGTCAAAATGCAAGTGAGGAAACTCGGTCTGGCCGACTTCTCGGTTGTACCATTTGGCAACCTGTGGGTGTTCACCCTTGTGACCGATACGATAGGAAATACGCTGTCCTCTTCGGGTATTGGTTGTTTTGACTTCTAGAATAGTGTCAGAAGATAGGACAGTAGCTTTTGTGATCATAACATCATCAATTGACGGTAGAACCTCTGGCTGCTCATCATTCAACATAGATGGTTCAAAAAGTTTGAGGTTGTTGACGTTCACCACTAAATAAATTGCCATGTAATCGGGTAGTTCAAGTTGGCATGCATTTTCTCCCACCATTCGGACTATGCGAAAGGGCCCATAACGAAGGGGTTTTAATTTTTGCGCTTTTCCCTTGAGTCGGTCAGCTCCAATGTGCAGCCACACAAGATCATTCACTTGAAATTGGCCATGAACTCGATGTCGATCATGACGTGCCTTATATCTTTGTTGAGCCTTCTGCAGGTTTTGCTCCACCTCTTGATGAATTTTTTTGATATGGTCAAGGAAGTGGCGAGCCTTGGCTGAAGGTGTAGTGACACTGTGATCTGCTTCATTTGGGGTGACCGTGAAGATTAAGTCAAACGGACTAGATGGTAGGAAGCCAAACATGGTGGAAATATAGGCGAGCCGTCTGAACTCCAGTTATAGTCTTCTTGCATGGAACAAGAATAACCATTTTGGAAAAACGATCCACGACTACATAAAGATAATCATGTCCTCGCCTAGTAGTTGGTAGACCACCCACGAAATCCATGGATACACTTTCCCATGGACGTGTTGGTACCGGCAGAGGTTGGTACAAGCCTATCTTACGGTTGCTGGGCTTGGAAATACTACATAGTGTACATCATCGCACAAACTGACTAACATCTTGGTGTAAATTGGGCCAGTAGACGTACCTCTGTAAATTTTGAATTGTTTTGTTGATTCCATAATGTCCAGCCACTTTGGAGGTATCAGCTTCTCTCAACCACATGGTACGATCTACCTTTTGTGGGATGTATAGTCTTCCATCCTTTTCCAGCAAGTTATTCTTGATAGTGTATTCAGACTTTACGCCTGTTTGTGCAGCTTTGTAATGCTCACAAAAATCTGGATCCTGCATATATAGATGGACGTAATCATCATGCTGGCTGGGTTGAATTTGCATGAAGCCGGTCAAGCAAACAGAGGCCTGTGCCTGTGGTGGTCGGGAGAGCATGTCTGCCAATTTCTTTTGACTGCCTTGCTTGTACTTGATGACAATATTGAATTGTTGGAGGTAAGACATCCATTTCATATGGCGCGCTTGCTGCAGCTTGGACTGAGATTGAAGATACTGCAAGGGACGGTGGTCGGTGTGTACCACAATTTCTTTTCCTAACAAATAGCACCGCCAA
The DNA here is from genome assembly GCA_011799765.1 of Nymphaea thermarum. Taxonomy (NCBI): domain Eukaryota; kingdom Viridiplantae; phylum Streptophyta; class Magnoliopsida; order Nymphaeales; family Nymphaeaceae; genus Nymphaea; species Nymphaea thermarum. The sequence goes on along the minus strand of JAANDH010000669.1, from coordinate 16,040 downwards.
TGTTTAATGGCCTGATGTAAGGCAAGAAGCTCTTTATCATATGCTGAATAATTGAGTTGTGCTCCCTGGAATAGCTCGGAATAGTAGGTCACCGGTCGTTGTTCTTGCATGAGGACTGCTCCCATCGCATAGCCTGAAGCATCGGTTTCTAATTCGAATGGCTTGTGTAAACTTGGCAATGCAAGGAGTGGAGCTTCACTTATTTTTCTTTTCAGAAGATTGAAAGCAGCTTCACATTTTTCTGTCCATTCGAACTTACTATGTGCCTTAGTCAAGGCATGAAGAGGTGCAGCCAATACTGAAAAATGTTTAATAAATTTTCGAAGATATTGACAAGCACCAACAAAACTGCGTACCTCAGTGATATTTCGTGGCGTCGGCCACTTACGAATGACATCAACCTTATCTGGATCGATGCGGAGGGTTCCACCACCAACTATGAAGCCAAGATAGATGAGGGAGGTCTTGGCAAATTCACATTTCTTTCCATTAAGCCGTAGTTGATGTTGTTGTAACACCTCAAAGACTTGACGAGTATGTTGCTCGTGATCTTCCCATGATTCACTGTATATCAAAATATCATCGAGATAAACTAATACAAATTTATCTAAGAATGGACATAGGACGTCATTCATGAGACACATAAAAGTGGCGGGGGCATTGCACAGTCCAAATGGCATCACCTTCCACTCGAATAGTCCTTGATGCTTCTTGAATGCCGTCTTCCATGTGTCCTCGTCTCGAATACAAACTTGATGGTATCCTGATTTTAAATCAAGTTTGGTGAAGAATCGAGCATTTTTGAGTTGGTCCAGCAAGTCGTCAATGCGAGGGAGCGGGTAGCAGTTCTTGACAGTGATCTTGTTGAGTGCTCTATAATCAATGCACATCCACCATCCTCCATCCTTCTTGGGTACCAAGACCACGGGAGATCCACAAGGCGAACTGCTATGCTGTACTAATCCACGCTCCAGTAGGTCCATCACTTGTCTTTTGATTTCGTCATTCTCAAGTACCGAATTGCGATATATAGAAATATTGGGTAGAGGGGCATCAGATTGCAAGTGAATTTCATGCTCAACTAGACGTCGTGGTGGTAGGCCTTGTGGATCTTCAAACAAATCAGTATAAGAGTTGAGTAATTTGGTGAGCATACCTTCTTCTTTCTCATGCGTGTACATGAGATGAATTGTGGTATTCTTTTCACACGGCTGCGCTAAGCGTTCCAGCAATAAGACAAATCTCTGACATGCATTCACCATCCGTTTGACTTGTCCGGCTGTCATCAAATCTGTTGGAGGGGCGATGTTGTCCCTAGTGATTACAAACTGCTTCCCATCTTTGGTGAGTTCATATTCTTGTGCTCGTCGGTGGTAGTGGCCATCACGGAGCCACAAATATGGACTTCCAAGAACCACTTGGCAAACGTCAAGTGGAACAACATCACAAATAACTTCATCAATAAAACGAGAGGTGATTGCAAACTTCACCTTGCACTGGCGGTCCACTCATTGTCCAACATCTTTTATGATCCATCCCAATGGATATGGGAGAGGATGTGGTGTGGTGACCAGACCAAGTCGTTCCACCAGACTTGACGAGATTAGGTTCTTTTGGCTTCCAGTGTCAAAGATTGCGCCAATAACTCATTTTTCACCTGAATCTTGATGGTGAAGAGTTCTTCAGCATGCTCCTCCTCTACGGTTGAGATAACAACGTCAGATCTCGCCATCAGGGATAGGGCCGTGTCTGGCTGCTGTATTGAGCCAACCCTCTCAGGCTCATTTTCTCTAGCCACCACCGTATTAATCTGTTTCCCTCTATTCTGCTCCTTGAACCGCTTGGGTTTCAATTCAGGATGAACCTTCCAGCATTTATCTTTGTTGTGTCCAGAAATTTTGCAATGATCACAGTAAAAATCAGACTTAGAAGGATATGATTTGGATTCCTTCGAAGAGTGATTGTTATCATATTTCGATACCTTCTGTTTGGATTTTGCAAGATTTTTGTGATTGCTGCCCCTGTTGTAGTTGCTGCCCCTGTTCTTTGCTTCAATAGCCATTGTCGTAGTACTTGCGCTTGAAACATCTAACACTCAAAAAAGCTGCAACTCTTGGCGAATCGTATACTATAGACCCGCCACAAATTTTTGTACAGCTTCCTCAGTGTTGATCGATACACCAAGGGCAACTGCAAGCCGTCGGAACTCGATTGTATATTCTTGAACCAATTGCGTGTTATACTGTCGCAACGTATACCACCTTGTCCATCGATCTTGCAAATATCCCATTGGATAAAACTCCAGCCTCAGGAGTCGTTTAAATTCCTCCCAAGTGACGCCCTGTCCGTCTCGAGATGTCAGGATACCATTCCACAATGCCAATGCATGGTTGATAAGTTTTAACCTAGCAAAGGCTACACGTTCCGTACCTGGATACTCATAAAGAGTAAAGTAGGTTTCCATTTGAGCCAACCAAGAGTCCAGCTTTTCGGCGTCAATGGAACCATCAAATACGGGGATGTCGATCTCGGCCTCCACTTTGAATGGTCTTGGTCATTCCCTTGTGAGAGGTTGTTCGGGTCCTTTCTCCTCTTCTTGCGTTGCATTAGCGTCCTCCCTTTGTGTCTTGATCATTTGTTGCTGAGCATGCTCAAGTTGCTCCATCCGTAACGACATGGTTTCAAGGGTGGATTGCATGGATTGAAGAGCAGCAACCAACCCAGCAGTCACTTCTTTGTCGCTGGACATAGACATGTCACTCTCTTCAATTTGTGGTCGCCGTCGATGTTGTGTGAGATTTTGCAACTGCTCACCAGTGGCGCCGTGCGTCGATCGGGTCCCCACCATGCACGAAAACCTGGCTCTGATACCAATTGATCCGTATGCAAATTTGTTGAATCGATCTCTCACCCAGACGTTAGCAAAAGTTTTCCAACGCCAAAATGATAAGGAACAAAAAGACACCACGCAGGATTTTTTCTCTCTTCTCCACAAAACGATGGAGAGGCCACTTTTCCTTTCTTTTTTTCCTGATTTTCAGGTGCCTCCTCCTGCGAGGCTTATAGCTGGGTGTATAACCACCCATGCTTCACGTCTCCAAGGGCTCCCACAAAATCGGGGCCTCATGGATGACTCACATCTCCAAGGGCTTCCACAAAATCGGGCCTCATGGGCTACAATCTCTCTAACCACCAACCACTCGCTTTTGGTGCTGCCATGTTCTCCAACGTTTCCAACTTGTTGGGCAAGGCGCAAGGGTTGACTGGGTCTTACTCTCGGATCACAAGAACCTTATTGTCGTAAGCCTTCACACCACCGAGAGGGAAGCAAATGTTGTTTTAGAAAACAAGTGCATAAAGAACGCTTTGTGAATAAAGAAATCTCGCAATGTATTCTACTTGGAGAACTTGTACATCACGAGAAAGGTAAACAAGGAGAATGATATCAATTTTACTTACATATGATGACCGAAGGCACTAACATTAGTATTTCTGCACAAAAAATCATTTAGGAAATCCACCACGTCCCAAGCATTAACAATGTTTGCAACTCTCCTACCACCATAATATACTTGACAGTCGTTATACTTTATTGTCCATGCGGACTGCCTTTGTATTCACCCCAACATACTAAACTATGACATGAGCTTGACCAAAACCAGGCCAATCATGAGTTTGATTCTCCATGAATTCCAAGTCACTAGAATTTCCTTAAACAATTTTCATCCATGTTGCGCTGCGACAAATGTCCATCATGTCATTGCATATACCATTGACAGTAACCTTCGCAGTACCTCTGCCTGTATCACGCATAGTGGAATTACGGCACTTCCAGAAGCTCCACACAACTAATGTTAAAGGAAAGAGTAGCCTCCAAACTCTTCCGAGAGGCCTGAAGGTACGTTTCCACCACCACTCTCATGAACTTTTCAAAGAAACGTTGGGCCTCCAACATAAATCTCCTCACCACCATTCTCCGTACTCCTGAGTTTTTACGGCTAACAAATAGAAAGAGAATGGTCTCTTAACTGGTATTGCATAAGTGACAACAGTTAGCCCATGAAAGATTCATCATTTTGAGTCTGTCAATGGCAATGAAAAAATTCATCCTTTTAAGTTTGTCAATGGCAAGTAACTTACCTTCCACTGCTAAAAGCCAACCATTTTGTCCTTGGAATTGCATCATGATCCCACAAACTCCGACCATTTTGTCCTTGGAATTGCATCATGATCCCACAAACTCCGCTGCCACAACATCGTACTAGTCATCACCTGCAGAATTAGTTTTGCATGGTAAACTCTTATCATATAAAGATAACACTTCCTAAATTGTGGCAGATCTTATATGACTATCGCTTCCGAGTATCCTTCCATTAACCAGGTTTGTGGGGACTCTCCAGCCCCAATTTTCATATAAAAACGACAAGACCTTCCATCACCAACTTTCCAACATACATCAATACATACCTCCTCCCAACACCAACAGATGCTCTTCCACATCCATGAAGCTCGTGGCCTAGTTTTACATATCCACAGGCTGTCATGTTGCATATACTTGTGCCTAACCAGCACAGCCCAATGACAATTAGAGGAAAAGACTTGAGCAGCTACAAAAATCAAACGAGACTTGTTTAGCTAGTGTAAATTCCAAAGGCCAATGCCACCCTCAGCAACTGGACCACACACTACAACAAATCGGAGCAACGTCGACAGACTTGAGGCCGTTGGCAATTTTTTAAAAAGATCTGGACGACCCAGTCCGTTGGCATTTAACCCCTCTTACACTTTGTTTGGTTGGAGGGAAAGGGAGGGAAAGGAAGGGAAGTAAAGGAAAGGGAAGGAAAGAGAAAGGAAAGAGAAATGAATGAAATGAAAAGAAATGGAAAGAGTTGATTAAAAAGCATGTTTGGATAGAAAGGAAAGGAAAAACTAAAAATCATGTTTGTTTGTACTACATAAAAGAAAGGAAATGATAGAATTTATAATACTTTACAATAATACCCCTAACAATCAAAATGTTTAAAAGAATGAGAGGTTTAAGAAAAGACACGATAATGCCCATCCCACCTTGCTCGTGTGCTGCATTTCACTTTAACTCCTCGCCGAGCAAGCTTGATCCAACTCAAATGAGCTGACCTCCTTACATTTAAGGCTGTGTTTGTTGAGTGCCTTTCATTGTCTTCTTTGTTATAAGGAGGCATAGAAGGCAACGATGAGGTTTCTTTTAGAGGATACCCTAATGAGAAGGTTATTTTCCCCACCTGCAAAAATTTAACAACAGGGATATCTTTCCAGAGCTTTCTTAACAAATAAAAATTAAAGGAATAGTCGAGCCGAATGACGCTTGGATCTCTATTTAGGCCTGGGCATCGGGCTGGGCCGGGTACCGGGCCTGGTCGACCATGCCCGAGGCCCAGCCCGGTCCGTTTTTGTTAACTGGCAGACCAGGCCGGGTCTTGACGGGTCGGCCCGATGCCCACAGGATCGTCTCCGTCAGTCCGCCTCCTCCCCATCGGCTCTCCACCCTGCCAACGACCCCATCGGCTTCCCTCCATTCCCAAACGGCGACCAGGGCAGCCTTGCGCTCCGTCGCTCCCTTCCTTCCCCGACCTCTTCCTTCCGCCGGACATTTTCAGTGTGGCTCTCCCGTGCAACAACAAAGTGTGATGTATGCGATCTTCGCCATTTCCAACCCCAAAGGGCGACGGTTCTGGGCCTGAACCTGTGAGGCTTCTTGGCTGCTCCGGTCGCCGGCGCCGCACGATTTTCGGGCGGCCTTGGTGGCCAGTTGCTTCTTGGGGGCCTTCCCCCCTAGTGGATTTGCATCTTTGCGGGCGGTTTGCTTTGTGCGAGCCATCGTAAACAGTAGAGGAAGGGCGAAGGGCTACGAAGGCAGATGGGTCTGTTCTGTGCATGGAAATCAAATCCCCAAATGAAAAGGACGAAAAAAAAAAATCAAAGCAAATGAAGGAAAAACCAAATTAAGGGGAAAGATGCACCTCTCCATGAAGAAAGCAAATGGGGAGAGCAGAATGGCGGTGACGAGGCTACCGGTGATGACAATGAAGAGGGGGTCGAGGCCCATGGCCAGCAGCTTGCCCATGAACACCGAAAACGATCCATAGACGAGCTGCGTCAGGACTAGGCCGCAGATGATCAAGAAATCCTCCACCCCGTCAATGGAGGAGGTCAAGATGATGATCAAGAAATCCTCCACCGTCCACCCCGTCAATGGAGGAGGTCAAGAACAACATAGCTCTTCCCTTCCGCCTCCACTTCTCCCTCTTCTTCTTCTTCTTCTTCTTCTTCTTCTTCTATTCTACTCTGCTCCGCACATGGACGACGACGCCGTTGATGGCAGCCATGGAAGAGCCAGCACAGTTGGACGACGAGGAACAGGTGAATGAGAAAGGGGAGGGAGGGCGCGACGGAGGAAGGAAGACCTAACAGGCCGTCGGGCCGGGCCGGGCCTAGAGAATGATAACCGGGCCCGACCCGTTAAGATATCGGGCGGGCTGGGCTCATTCAAGTTGAACCCGATAACAAAAATATTTGACCCGAACCCAGCCCGACGCCCAGGCCTATCTCTATTGTCCCAAAATGAAAGCCCTCGTATAGAGAGAGAGAGAGAGAGAGAGAGAGAGAGAGAGAGAGAGAGAGAGAGAGAGAGAGAGAGAGAGAGAGAGAGAGAGAGGTCTTTGGATTCTCTTTCTCTCTCTATATATATGTATTCGTGATAGAGAGGTTTTAATGTGAGATAGTCACCAATAGTAATAAAAAACTTACATAAAAAAAAATGAAAACATAATAACAACAGGAAAATATCCTCCTAAGTAATAACTTTAGATCAATCATACAAAATGTTGGTAAACAAAATAATTGTCTAAAGACAAAAAAATCACATAGCAAAATAAAAAATAACATTCATGTCTTACATAATTCCAGCAATGCTAAGCAACCTAAGTGAAACATTCTTTCGCATAGAATAAGGACAAACAAAAAATGTTTTCATCCTATCTTTATCACCAGTAAGATAAATATATGCATTAGTTTGTAACTCTTCTTCAAGACCAATAACTTCAAATGTTGGGAATGTGTCTTCTTTAGAATATTTATTTGACTGTCTCGGCTCTGGTACGACATTACTTTTTTCAATTGCATTAGAAACTTTCTCAAATGCTTCTTTCGTTATTTCAATCTTTTTTAAATCATCTTCATTTGCACTTCTTTTCCTTTTATGCTTTGACAATGAACTTGTGTTGGGCTTCACATGGACTTCACAGTCATCTCATAGGTTGATAAATAGTTTTGATAGTGCTTGATTTTGAGAACACATGCTAAATCCTTTCTAATTAACGAACAAATGCTAAATCCTTTCTAATTAGCCAACCAAACAAAGAAAGGATTCCTCAATCCCTCTCTTTCCCTCCAAACATGCCCTTAAGTTTTCCCATCGAGGGTTTCTCAAAATACTGGGAGCGAGGGGTTTCTCAAAATACTGTCGCTTCGCTCCCTCTCTCCCTCAAAGCAGTGGCACATCTCCTCAGATTAGCAGCAGGGGCATATGCCAGTCTAAGTCACCAGAGTGCGTCTGTTGGGTCTCCGCACCCGCGTCGACACGATGTGGGTGCGGATACGACCCACATTCGCACCCCAGAAGCACCCGATCGAAGTTACAGTAGGTGGCTTTTCATGGCTCTTTCCTTCTTCTTCCTTGCTGTCTGCTCCAACATCCTCTCATTCACCATCGAAATCGTCAATACAGACCTCATTTCCAACTTCCTCCCGCCTCCCCTCGAGATCTGCCATTCTGCAAAGAGAGAAAGAGACCCTCATTTCCAGCTTCTTCCACCCCACGGGCTTTCAGTTCTCCTCCCGCCTTCCCCACCAGCTCTGCCATTTAGCAAAGAGAGGGAGAGAGAGAAAGAGCGGCACTTGTTGAAATTTGAAAGGGGAAGAAACCACGAGCAAAAAGATAGGGTTAGGGTTAGCCACTTAAAGTTTATATGGTTGTTACTTATAAGCCCTCCAACTTTTTAGTATTTACCAAAAAAAAGACATTCTCATGAAACCCACTTATTTCACCGTAATACAGATCTTGGATCAAATCTCAGTCTACTCAACTTAGCCTTAATCCCCAAAAAATCTTCCCATGTTTTTTTAATCGCCAAGCACTGGTTTGGTTTTTCTGTGGCAGAACTTGGTTAAATTGTTAATGGAGAGTTATCATTGTTAATATATATTATTATTATTATAAATTAATAATAATAATAATAATAATAAATACTCCCGCCCCACCTACATTTTTTGATAGGTGGTGCACCCTGCACCAGTTAAGTTTCTCTCTCTCTCTCTCTCCATATATATATATATATATATATATATTTTGTCTCCCTCTCCCTCCCTCTCACTCACTGTTGACGCTTTTCTTCTGCCCTATCAACGCTTTTCTTCTGCCCTATCAGATGAGAAAATAAGGGCATCTGAAAGCAGATTGTGGCTGGAAGACATTGTCTTTTTTTCTCTTTGATTCACTGCCATGTCGCATCCCCATGATTTAGCGGTACTCTTTTTTCATGGTTTGGTGAGTGTCCTCTCCCTTTTATAACTTCTCATTCTTCTGCTTTTTCTTATAATCGTCGTCTTCATTTTTCTTCCATTCCCAGAATGATTTTTCTCTATTTCATTATTTTCATTCATATAACCGGTCAAACGACCCTTTCTCCTCGTTTCATCTGATTTTTCTTTTTTATAAGATCTTCCTGATGATTGGTTGATCACTTTTATTTCCTTACATGATGTGCTATTGTGGTGGTTTGCTTTGGGATAATTGCCTGTAGGATGGAGTCGTAAACTGCAACTGCCCTGCCTTTCTATGCTGAAAATAACACTTTGAGTGGTGTTCACCAAATGTTTATGAGAATGTCTTGGTGTCGTGAACTGCCACTGCCCTTCCTTTCGAGACCTCAGTTTGTTGCAGTTTCCTGAAAACATCCTCTTGGTGGCCTGATTTTGATAACTTTGTTGATTTGCATGCTAGCCATTGCAGGACATGTTGTGTGGTGTCTTTTCGCTTGTCCTGTTCTTGAAATATATTTCATCCTGAATCCTTATCTAGTGGCTTATTTTTTCTGTTGCTGTTGCTTTGTGTTCAATGGTTGGTTCTCTGTGTTCAATGGTTTGTTTCTCATTCTTAACATTCCATCTCTTTCATTCAAGATATAACCAAGTCAGTTTCTGCATTCTTAGGTATAAAGCTCTTGGATTACGTGATGATGACAAGAGGAAATAACTTGGTAAGGGTGTTTCGAAGCCTTTAAAGAATGTTAATGAGATAATATCTGACGCATTGATTGGGATAGATCCTACTCTTCAATCAGAGATTGAGCTTGACAAAACAGAAAACAAGGCAAGAATTAAGCCCAATTGGTTGCAAAATTTAGCGTGCTGTTAACTCTTTCTCCTGAAATTCCACCATTCTCGCTAAGCCAGAAGAGATATATCAGTGCACACAATTGTCACCTTATCTGTGGCTCTTTTGAATAATCTCTTTAGTAAAATTGACTTCGGAAATGAAGGTGGGCTGAACTGCAGTCGGCTTAAAGAGAAAAGATATTTTTCATACTTTTTATAAAGATCAAATGCCTTTTGAAGGAGAAGCTTTTGGTGCAGTCTCCTTTGCAGATGAAGAACTCGAGGCTGTTGGTGGTACACATGAAGCGTCAATCGCCCTTTTCATTTCAGTAGTCATGGCTACATCAACCTAGGGGACAAACGCCACCTGATATGGTCCATTGACGATGATGCAATCCCTTGTAATCAGCTATTTTCCGCCAGATTTTTACCTTCCTATGCAAATTGAAGGAAGGAGGCTGTGGAGGTGCTCACAAGTTTATTTCTGCCCTGCTGAAGAAGAGAAGGATTACCGACTTTTGTCGACCACTTAGTCTGCCCTAAAATGTTGGACCATGCTTCATTTCTGGTTTCTCCAAACATTTGCGCAACGAGGTATGCTATTCGCCCAATATCACTTTGTGATTTTGCCTTCTATGCCTAGATTTTTGTATTGCTGCCCAGATCAAATTTTTTGCAACTTGATTCTCTGCCCAAATTAAGCGACTTTATGCAAAAACACACCATACTGCTATAAATTTAACATGTATCTTAATAGTTGTACCTGGAAGTATGAATGCATTATAGAAATTAAGGAAGATCTTGTTTTTGCTTGCTACATTCTTTCACTCGCTGGAAATAGAGTTATGCTATTGGTTTTTTGAGAGGTATTCTATCTAGCTAAGATTTAGGTGACTATGGGAAGAGGCATTATATCAAGCTTTCTACTGAACAAGTGAAGTTAACTAAAACCATAACAAGTCTAACTGTTGTTTGTCTAGAAATAAGGAAATATGAACATGAATACAGGATAATTATATCACTAGAGGCAGGGATATAAATTATTCAATGGCATTATGAATTATGGGTTTTTTTTTTGTGTCCTTAATAAGGAACATGTTCTGTAAATTGGTCTTCAGATTTCAGCAGTCATCAATTTATTCTACCTACTCGTCAAAATTAGTTCATGGTTCTCGCTACTTATATCACTTCTCAACCAATTTTTTCTATCTTTTACAGGAAGAAAGCTTCTATAATATTGCTACAGTTCCCGTGAATGACCTAGAGAGGCGGCCCACCCGCTACAGATTCAATCGAGAAGAACGTTCAGGCCGCCACCACGATAGAGAGCTGGACACCGCTCTCCTAAGGCTGGGTGGTTCCTCTGAGACGTTCCCTTGTGGCTCTCGCGGACTTCCCCGTTACAGCTAATTTGGCAGCGAGTCCTTCACATCAACACGGACAAATGTAATATAGAAGACTTTCTTTTCCTGGGAAATTTTTTCACAGAAAGAAGTTTGTTCAACACGAATTTCTTTTTCAGGTGAACCGGACGAGATGAACCCTACTGTGAAATAACTTCACAACTGTGCTACTTTTCTAAGAACTTTTCATTTTCCAAATTTTATATTTAGCTGCTTTACAGGAATTTGGGTTTCGAGCAAAAGCTTTCAAGGAGAATGGCAAACTGAACTGTCAAGGTACAAAAGGAAACAAGTTTATTTTTAAATTAACAGTTTATTCGAAACTTAAATAGATAAAAAGAAATCAATCTGAAAATTAAATATAAAGCTTATATAACGTTACAAGCTTGAAGTCATTTAAAAGCACTTAATTCCCAATGGAAACATCATTTTAATAAAACCCTAAAAAACATGAAAAAAAAAGTTATCCTTTGAGATTAGGGTGAAAGTTTAATGAACATTTGAAAAATTCTCGAGAACCAAGGTGGGGAGACCGCTGGGCAGACACGAAAATGATCGAACCGCTTGTGACTTTGAATCTCATGCACCACTTTTTCTTCTTCTAAAATTAGTTCCTCATTTTGGGAATGTCAATGGATATCTTTTGGTGGTTTCATACAGAAAAAGGGATGCAATTATTAACAAGATTCAAATTCTGCAAGCAAACCAATTCACAGAGTTAAAATTGAACTCCCATACCATTCGGAGGAACGAGAAGAGACCATAGATGTCAAGAGGGTTGTCTTGGTTCAATTCTCATGGGTGTCACCTCCGAGCACAATCCAAAGCAAAGTGAATCCCCGAGCTCAGACGAGGTACGACAAGGGCCAAGTTGTCTCAAGTTCTTGTGGTACCAGGAGGTCTCAAGTTTACCTCTCCGCACCTATTAGGGTTCAGATCTGGTTTCCTTTTCTTTTTTTTTGAGCTAAATTTTCTCTCACGCCAGCGTGCTAATGATCTGATACAGGCAAAGAGTAGTCGAGCTGCTTGGTTGGCACAGGGAAGAATAGAAAAATCATGTACAATCAAATATTATATTTTGGCTAATTGGAATTAACAAAACAGAGAATAAGAATTTGACTAAGAGTTAGGTGCTGAAACCAATAAAATTGACAGATGAAACCATTTTTTTTAAGGGGTTGTTGACATTTAGAAGATTTTGGTGAATAACAAAGAAACAGGTAGAGCAAAGTCAGTCAGTCATACAAAAAAAAAAAAAAAAGAAAATCACTAGCTTCATACACTGGATTAGTAGAAAGAACTTCCTTGGACTCCTTAACTGGCATAATATTTGCCAACACTTAGATCTTTCAGGCTGATTCTATCAGGCTTCAGAAGAAAATTGCCGAATTGCACCTCTGACAATGGAAATCTTAAGGACCAACTCTTTTTTCTGGAAAATGATCAAGAAAGTGTAAGATTCCAGCCACCAAAATATATGAAGAAGCCAGATAGGGACCAATCCAACTAGTGAGCCCCATGGTTTTTAAAGGCATGTTTACTTGTCATTACAGCTATGTCACATAGACACACCAAAGTCAGTGTTGAACCTGCGTTAACATGATTGGACAGGGAGCGGCTAGTGGGGATGGCAAAACATATTTTGGTGCTTTTTGTTTATTAATAATAATAAACACTGAATATACTGCTTATTGGCTTAAAACATTACTTTGTCTTAATCAAAATTCCAACTAATCAGTTGACTCAGTTGTCAACTGACTTGTACTGTCAAACCAGTGATTAGATGGTCAGAGCAGTCAGCTAGCCATTCGTCAGTTGACTAATCTCGCTCTCTCTCTCACAAACACACACACACACATTCACTGTATGGATAGACATGTTTCTGTCGTTATTTCTGTATAAATATGTGTGTGTGTCAATTTTTAGCCAATCAACTTGGACCCCCAGCTGGACATTTTAGGGTCCTGAACAACCGATGTACGGCTTTCAGTTTTTACAACTTAACTCAAACATGTAGCCATGTTTCAGGACGCAAGTCTTTTGGCATTGCTCTCAACCACCCGCATCAGTACCCGCATCCATGTGTGTTTGCATTCCAAAATTTAACTTGGTTTTGGAGTGCTCTAGAAAAATAAAGTTTTGTTTTAAAATATGAAAGAAAGGGACTCGCCCGCCGGTACGAGGATCGACCGTTCCCGGCGCCTTTACCGAGATTAATCAACCCAAGGACTATGTTTATCATTGATGCATTTCGTTTTAACTTAAACATCTTTTTTATTCTATA